>JAABKJ010005584.1:0-22890 GCA_011634705.1 Andricus grossulariae | reverse complement strand
GGATGGGATGGGATGGGATGGGATGGGATGGGATGGGATGGGATCGGATGGGATGGGATGAGATGCTTTCACAAGAAAAATATTATTTAAAGAACACGTTAAGTTTTCTCAATGTTTAATGGTTCAAATTGGAAAGTAAAATCTTTTTGGAACTCTTCCAAATACCCTACAACTCTTTACCTAATTACTGAACGTTTCCGAGGAAAAAATAGTTATAATAATAGTAATAAAATGATGATAATAAAGCGTACATAATAAACTTCTTGTTCACCTTTCAAGTTGTGAAAGTGACATTTTGAAATTGCTGCGTCAATTTTGAGAGATAATTAACACACTATGTCTCGATTAAAATATTCTTTCATATTTCGCATGCAGACATGAATCAGTGAATAAAGATGGCAAATCCGTGACGATGAGACAGCTCGATGACTGTTTTATGGCACTATAGATTTATTCTTGTTGAGGCATTGCTAGGCTAGAGATATTACGGGAATTTGTCCTGAGGTTAATTCAAGAGACGTGGGTCGTCGACCTTTCATCTTAAGTGTATGTCATTCTAAACATCTTTACAAGACGTGAATAATTTTCGAAGATAATTATAGAATAATTTCAAAAGATGATACCCTCCTCCCTAATCTCTAAAACCGTACTCCCTTCTCCAAAATCATCTACTCCTCCCGAAATCCCTAAAACCGTACTACTTTACTTATACCACTCTCCTAAAATTGTATACACCCTCATAAATAGAGGCACCTTTCCTTCACTGCTTTTTCCAAAAATCGTCTACCCCTCAAATAATCCCTGAAAACATGTCCTTAACAAAAATATCAATTTCCAAAATCTTTACACCTCACCTAAACAAAGCTTTCCTTTACTTCCTTCTCAAAAATACAGTACCTCTACCCTAGTCCTAAAGATACTAGCCCTTTACCTATATCTCTCTTCCCAAACTTTTTTCACCTTCACACCTAGAAAATTCGTTCCTTTACTTTTTTCTCAAAAATCCTTTACCCCTCGATTTATTTCGAAAACTATAACCTTCACCTACATCCCTCTTTCCAAACTCTTTATAATCTGTTCACACCCTCATACCTAGATACTTCTTCTCTTCACTCTCTTCTTCAAAATCATCTACTCTGCCCTTATTCTCTAGCTCTTGATCCCTAAATTCAAAATCCTACCTCTTCAATTATATCCTTATTCTGAAGCTCTTCACACCTTCATAACTAGACTTCTTTCCTTCACTCCCTTCTCCAAAATCCTCAACCCCTCCGCTGATCCCTGAATAAAACCCTACCTATTTACTCATGTCTTTTTCCAAACTCTTCACAACCTTATACACAGATACTTCTTCCCTTCACTCTCTTTTTCTAAACCATCTCCCCATTGCTAATTCCTGAAGTCCTACCTATATCTCTCTTTCCAAATTCTTTATACAATCTTCACTCCTTCATGCCCAGAGACTTATTTTCTTCACTCCCTCCTCGAAAACTCTCTACTCCTTCAATTATTTCTAAAATTGTTCCTCTTTACCCATATTCCTTTTTCCTAACTCTTCACACCTTCACAGCTAGAGACTTATTTCCTCTCCTCACTTCTGAAAAATCATCTAACCTTTTCTAAAGACTTATTTTCTTCACTCACTTCTCCAAAACTCTGTACTCCTCCCTTTATTCCTAAAACTGTTCCTCTTTACTCATGTTCCTTTTTCCAAGCTCTTCATACCTTCATAAATAGAGTAACCTTTTTTTAACCCCTTCTACAAATTCATCTAAATTCTCTCTAATCCCTAAATACGTACCCCTTACCCATATTCCTCTTCTCAAACTCTTTACACATTCATACCTAGAGACTTCTTTTTCTCACTCTCTTCTCCGAAATCACCTACCATTCTCTAATCCCTGAATTCCTACTCATATCTGCCTTTCCAAATTCTTTATAAAATCTTCACACCTTCATACCAAGAGACTTATTTTCTTCACTCTCGGCTTCAAAACTCTTCACTCCTTTATTTATTCTTAAACTGTACCTCTTTACCCATATTCCTTTTCCCAAACTCTTTATACCTTCTTAACTAGAGTCTTATTTCCTTTAGTCTCTTCACCAAAATCATCTAACCTTTCCTGATACCTAATTACGTATCCCTTTACCCATATCCCTCTTCTTACTGATATCCATCTTCTCACCCATATCCCTCTTCTTACTAATATGCCAAAATCTTTATACCATCATAAATAAAAACTTATTTTCTTTACTCCCTCCTCCAAAATTAGTGACCCCTCCCCAAATCCCTAAAACCGTACCTCTTTACTCATATCCCTCTCTTCAACTTTTTTACACCTTCATCAATATAGGCTTCTTTCCTTCACTGCTTTCTCTAAAATGTTCTATCCCTCCTCTCATCCTTGAAACCGTGCTCCTAACGAAAATATGTACCTCTTCCCATAATCTTTACACCTACATTCATAGAGACTGATTTCCTCGAATCCCTCCTCCTGAACACACTACTTCTAACCTAGTCCTTAAGATCCCACCCCTTTACCTATATCCCTCTTCCCAAACTCTTCACACCTTCACACCTAGCGAATTCTTTCCTTTACTCTTTTCTCCAAAATCCTCCACCCCTCCCTTAATCCTGAAAACCATAACCCTTTACTCCTTACCCATATCTCTCTTCTTAAACTCTTCACACCTTCATATCTAGAGCTTCATTTCTTCAGTCCCTCCTTCCAAATCCTCTATCCCTCCCCCAATCCCTAACTTAAACCCTACTCATTTACTCACACTCTTTCCCCTGTTCCTCTCCCTCTTACTCTTTTTTAAAGAATTCTCCTTCCCCTGTTTGCAACGAATTCCCCTTTTCCCCTAAAACCCTAACCATTTACACACTTTCTTTCCACTGTTCCGCTCTTTCTTCCCCTTTTGTGAAGAATTCTTTTTTCCTCTGTTCTCAACGAATTCCACTTTTCCTTTAAAACGCTACCCATTTACACACACACTCTTTCCCCTGTTCCTCTCTCTCTCTCTTCCCCCCTCTCAAAAAATTCTTTTCCCCTTGTTTTCAATAAATCCTCCTTTCCCCTCCACCCCTTTTCTCCTTTGCCCCTAACCATTTAGACACACCCTTTCCCTTGTTCCTCACTCTCTCTCTCTTCCCCCTTTTTAAAGAATTCTTTTTCCCCTGTTTTCAACAAATTCCCCTTTTTCCCTTTTTTTACTTTTCGCTTGAATGCGAAGTGAGTTAACATATGAAAGTTCTACTATTTGGTTGATAATTTAATTATTTTGTGAAAGTTCGTTTTACTTTTAGTTGAAAATTAATTTTTTCAAACAAAAATTTAACTATTCCATTTTTGGCTGAAAAATAATTTTTTCAATTAAAATTTCAACTATTTTTTTAAGAATTCGTGTAGTTTGTTGAAAAATTATTTGTTTGTTCGAGGAATATTTTCTCTTCAAAAAGTATAAATATTACATTTCTGGTTGTAAATTGATATGATAATTGAAACTTGATCTTTCCTAGTTGAAAATGCACATATTTTAATTGAAAATTCAAGTACTTGGTTTAAAACTCATGTATTTGGTTGAATGTTGTTTAAACCCTTTTTTTGAAAATACAAAATTTCACTTCCTGGTTGACACTTAATGTTTTCATAATTTATGTATTTTGTTGAAAATTAATCTTTTCTTTTTTGAGAATTCTACTATTTGGATAAGAGTTGAACTAATTTGTTACGAATTTACCTATATGGTTGCAAATTTATTTGTTTTGTTAAAATTTTGTCTTTTTCGGTAGAAAGTGATTTTTACTGGTTAAAAGTTCATTTTTTTTTTTTTTTTTTTTGAAAATTGAACTATTTGGAAATTAATCTAATTTTTGGAAATTTTTGCCTAGAGTTTTTTTTTCATTATTTTTTTCATTTTCATTGTTCGCTGAGAACTCATCTTATTTTTTTGAATATTATTCTATTATCTAGAAAAGTCAACAATTTGGTTAAAAAGTCATTTTTTACTTGAAAATTGTTCATTTAATTGCAAATTCATTCGTTTGGTCGAAATTTACCTTTTGTTTGGAAAAATCGTTGTTTTTTTACTTAAAATTTATTTATTGACTGAAAACTTAACACTTTCAGATGCAAATTCATTATTTTAGTTGAAAATTGAACTTCTTTGTTGAAAATTCGTTTTTTTGTTGTTGAAAAACCATTTTTTTAAATAGAAATTGAACTATTCATTTTTTGGTGGAAAATTGATATTTTTCTATTGAATGCTTACCCATTTTTGTTGGAAATTAATCATTTCATTCAAAAATTCATCTTTTTGGCAACAATTTTGTGAAAGTAATTCTTTTAGTCGAAAATTTAAGACTTGTTAAAAAGTATCCTTCCTGATTGAAAAGTCGACTTTTTTGTTAGAAATTCGTTCTTCTGGTTAAGCATTCAATTATTTTGTTAGAAATTCAACTCTTTTTGTTGACTATAACTGTTTTTCATTCAAAATTAATATCTATTTTGATTGGAAATTGAACAAGTTTTTAAAAAATTCGGTTCTTTTTTGGTCGAAAATAAATTTTTGCACTGAAAATGTATCTTTTTTTGTTTATTATTCAACCATTTTGTAAGAAAGTGCTATTTTTTTACTAGAAAATTCAATAACTTTGTTAAAAATTCGTGAATTTGGTTGAAAATTATACATAGTTTTTTCGATTGGGATGTAATTGAATAATTAGCCAAGCCGAATTATTTTGACCTGTCAACTGTAAAAAAGTGGAAGTCGAGTAAAAAATTCATTTTTTTGGTGAAGATTCTGAATTTTAATTAAAAATTAATCCCCTTGGTCAAAAATTAATCTTTTTTTCTTGAAGAAGCATTGTTTTTTGGTCGATAATTTATTTTTCAACTGAAAATTTAACATTTCAATTGAAGATTAAAAATTTTTGTTGAACAATAATCTCTTTAGTTGAAAATTGAACAATATTGTTGAAATTATTTGATGTTATAGTTTTTGACCAGTGAAGTATATCTGGCGTTCGAATCGCAGCAGAGCTAGAAAGATTTTTTTCACAACTTGAGTTAGACTTGGTTCGATGAGAATTCGACTTCAAGACGGTAATTCAAATACATGAATTTTCAACAAAGTTGTCGAATTTTCTACTGAAAGAGGTCAATTTTCAACAAAATAGTTTAATTTCAACTACAGAATATAAAATCCATACCCATGAAATAATATTTTATTTTGAGTTGAACTTGGTTCGATCAGAATTCGACTTCAAAAAGGCTAATCAGATACATGAATTTTCAACACATTTTTCGGATCTTCGACTAAAAAATATCAATTTCCGTCAAAATAGTTTGATTTTAACTCAAGAATATAAATCTGCCACTCATAAAAGAACATTTTGATTTGAGTTAGACTTGGTTCGATCAGAATTCGACTTCAAAACGGCTATTCAAGTACATTAATTTTCAACGAAGTTGTTGAATATTATACTAAAAAAGATCAATTTTGATCAAAATAGTTTGATTTTAACAAAAGAATATAAATTTCCCATCCATTAAATGATATTTTCACTTGAGTTAGACTTGGTTCGATCAGATTTCGATTTCAAGACGGCTATTCAAATACATGAATTTAAAAAATTTTGTTTTCGATTTTCTACTAAAAAAGATCAATTTTCATCAAAATAGTTTCATTTTAACTAAAGAATATAAATTTCCCACCCACAGAAGAATATTTTTATTTCAGTTGGACTTGGTTCGTTCAGAATTCGACTTCAAGACGGCTATTAAAATACATGAATTTGCAGAAAAGTGGTTGAATTTTCTACTAAAAAGAACAATTTTCATCAAAATAGTTTGATTTTGACAAAAGAATATAAAGCCACCCACGAAAGAATTTTTTGAATTAAGTTGGACTTGGTTTGATCAGAATTCAACTTCAAGACGGCTATTCCAATACATGAATTTTCAACAAAGTTTTAGAATTTTCTACTCAAAAGTATCAATTCTCATCAAAATAGTTTGATTTTGACTAAAGAATATAAATTTGCTACCCACAAAAGAATTTTTTTAATTGAATTGAACTTGGTTTAATCAGAATTCGATTTCAAGACGGCCATACAAATATATAAATTTTCAACCAAATAGTTGAATTTCCGACTGAAGAAGATCCATTTGCATCAAAATAGTTTAATTTAAACTAATGAATATAAATTTCCTACCCCCAAAAGCATATTTTGTCTTGAGTCGGACTTGGATCGATCAGAATTCAAATTCAAGACAGTCATCCAAAAACCTGAATTTTCAACAAAATTTTGGCTTTTTTCACTAAAAAAGATCAATTTTCATCAAAATAATTTAATTTTAACTGAGGAATATAAAGTTGCCACCCATAAAAGAATATTTTAATTTGAGTTGGAATTGGTTCGCTCAGATTTCGATTTCGAGACAGCTATTCAAATACATAAATTTTCAACAAAGTTGTTGAAGTTTTAACTAAAAATGATCAATTTTCATCTAAATAGTTTAATTCTAGCTGAATAACATAAATTTGCCAACCATTAAAGAATATTTTGATTTGAGATAGACTTGGTTCGATCAGAATTTGACTTCAAGGTAGCTATTGGAATACATGAAATTTCAACAACATTTTTGGATTTTATACTAAAAAAAATCAATTTTCATCGAAATAGTTTGACTTCGACTAAAGAATATAAACCCAAACATAAAATAATATTTTGACTTGAGTTAGTCTTGGTTTGATCAGAATTCGACTTCAAGACATCTATTCAAATGCATGAACTTTCAACAAAGTTGTTGAATTTTTAACTAAAAAAGATAAATTTTTATCAAAACAGTTTAATTTGAACTGAAGAATATAAATTTCATACCCATGAAAAAATATTTGGTCTTGCGTTAGACTTGGTTCGATCAGAATTCGACTTCAAGACATCTATTCAAATACATGGATTTTCAACAAAGTTGTTGAAGTTTTAACTGAAAATGATCTATTTCCATCAAAATAGTTTAGACTTTTAAATTGATTTTACAACTTTTTTTTGTGGAAAATCAAGGTAAATTGCTAAAAGTTTTTAGCACGTTTGACTTGAGTTTGACTTGGTTGGATATGAATTCGACTTCAAGACCGCTACTCAAATACATGAATTTTAAACTAAGTTTTTCAATTTCCAACTACAAAAGATCAATTTTCATCAAAATAGTTTAATTTTATCTGAATAATATATATTTGCCACCCAGAAAATAATATTTTTATGAGAGTTGGACTTGGTTCGATGAGAATTCGACTTCAAGGAGGCTATTGAAATACATGAATTTTTAACAAAGTTGTTGAATATTTTACTGAAACAGATGAATCTTCTCCAAAATAGTTTAATTTTAAGTGAGGAATATAAATTTCCTGCACATAAAAAAATATTTTGTCTTGAGTTGGACTTGGTTCGATCAGAATTCGACTTCAAGAAGCCTATGGAAGTATGTGGATTTTCAACACAGTGGTTCAATTTTCAACTAAAAAAGATCAATGGCCATCAAAATAGTTTAATTTTGACTAAAGAATATAAATTTCCTACCCATGAGAGAATATTTTTTCTTGAGTTGGACTTGGTTTGATCAGAATTCAACTTCAAGAGGGCTATTCAAATACATGAATTTTTAACCAATTTGTTGAATTTTCTACAAAGTAAGATCAATTTTCATCAAAATAGTTTGATTTTTATCAAAGAATATAAATTTCCCACTCATAAAATAATATTGTGACCTGAGTTAGACTTGGTTCGATCAGAATTGGAGTTCAAGATGGCTACTCAAATACATAATGTTTAAACAAAGTTTTTGAATTTTCTACTAAAAAAGATCAATTTTGATCAAAATAATTTTCTTCCAACTGAAGAATATAAATTTCCTACCCATAAAATATATATTGATTTGAGTTAGGCTTGGTTCAGTCAGAATTCTACTTCAAGAATGCTTTTCAAATAGATGAATTTTCAAGAAAATGGTTGAATTTTCGACGAAAAAGATCAATTTTCATAAAAAAAGCTTCATTTTAACTAAGGAATATAAATTTCCTAACCACGAAATAATATTTGGTCTTGAGTTAGACTTGGTTCGATCAGAATTCTTCTTCAAGACGGCTACTCAAATACATTAATTTTCAGCAAAGTGTTTGAATTTTCTACTAAAAAAGATCAATTTTTATCAAAATAGTTTGATTATAACAAAAGAATATAAATTTCCACCCATAAAATAATATTTTGACTTGAGTTAGACTTGGTTCGATCAGATTACGATTTCAAGACGGCTATTCAAATAATTGAATTTTCAACAAAGTTGTTGAATTTTCTACTAAGAAAGATCAATTTTCATCAAAATAGTTTGATTTTAATCAAAGAATATAAATTTCCCACCCATCAAATAATATTGTGACCTGAGTTAGACTTGGTTCGATCAGAATTGGTGTTCAAGACGGCTACTCAAATACATAAAGTTTAAACAAAGTTTTTGAATTTTCTACTAAAAAAGATCAATTTTCTTCAAAATAGTTTGATTTTAACAAACGAATATGAATTTTTCACCCATAAAATAATATTTTGACTTGAGATAGACTTGGTTAGAACAGAATTCGGCTCGAAGACAGTTATTCAAATACATGAATTTTCAACAAAGTTGTTGAATTTTCTATTCAAACAGATCAATTTTTATATAAATAGTTTGATTTTGACTAAAGAATATAAATTTCCCACCCAAAAAACAATATTTCAACTTGAATTAGACTTGGTTCGATCTGGAATCGAATTCATGACGACTGTGTCTCTCTCCCGGGCAAAAGCAAGACCTAGAAATCGTAGATGAATGTCTATTCATCTTCAGATTATATTCAGATCACATTTAAGTATATGAATTTTCATCAAAATTGTTGAATTTTCTATTAGAGGTATCAATTTTAATCAAAATACTTTGATTTTAACAAAAGAATATAAAATTTCCATCCATAAAATAAAATTTTGTCTTGAGTTAGACTTGGTTCGATCAGAATTTGACTTCAAAGCGGCGATCCAAATATATGAATTTTTAACATTGTTCTTTAATTTGCTACTAAAAAAATCAATTGTCATTAAAACAGTTTGATTTTAACTAAAGAATACGAATCTGCCACTCATAAAGGCATATTTTTATTTGAGTTGGAGTTGGTTCGCTCATAATTCGGTTTCAAGACGGCTAACCAAATACATTAATTTTCAACAAAGTTTTGGACTTTTCTACTAAAAAGTATCAATTTTCATAAAAGTAGTTTGATTTTAACCAAAGAATACGAATTTCCCACCCAAAAAAAAATATTTCAATTTGAGTTAGACTTGGTTCGATCAGAATTGGACTTTAAGACGGCTATCCAAATAGGTGTATTTTCAACAAAGTTGTTGAATTTTCTATTAAAAAAGATCAATTTTCATCAAAACAGTTTAATTGCAAATGAAGAATATAAATTTGCCCCTTTAAAAGAATATTTTGATTTGAGTTAGACTTGGTTCGATTAGAATTCGAATTCAAGAAGGCTAATCAGATACATGCATTTTCAACCAAATATTTCAATTTTCGACAAGAAAAGATAAATTTTCATGAAAATAGTTCAATTTGAACTAAAGAATATAAATTCCATACATATGAAAGAATATTTTGTTTTGAGTTAGACTTGGTTCGATCAGGATTCGACTTCAAGACGGTCATTTAAAAGCATGAATTTTCAACAAAGTTTTGGAATTTCCTATTAAAAAGTATACATTTTCATCAAAGCAGTTTGATTTTAACTAAAGAATATAAATCTGCCACTCATAATAGAATATTTTGATTTGGGTTGGACTTGGTTCGATCAGAATTCGACTTCAAGACGGCTATTCAAATACATGAATTTTCAAAGATTTGGTTGAATTTTCTACTAGAAGAGGTCCATTTCCATCAAAATAGTTTGATTTCAACTGAAGGATAGAAATTCCATGCCCATAAAACAATATTTTGTTTAGAGTTGGACTTGGTTCAATCAGAATTCGACTTCAAGACGGTCATTCAAAAACATGAATTTTCAACAAAGTTTTGGAATTGTCTATTAAAATATATCGAGTTTCATCAAAATAGTTTGATTTTAACAAAAGAATATACATTTTCCACCCATAAAATAAGATTTTCACTTGAGTTAGACTTGGTTCGCTCAGAATTCGGCTAATTCGGATAATCAAATACATCAATTTTCAACAAAGTTTTGGAGTTCTCTACTAAAAAGGATCAGCTCTCATAAAAATAGTTTGACTTCAACCGAAGAATACAAATTCTCGACCCAAAGAAGAATATTTCAACATGAGTTAGACTTGGTTCGATCAGAATTCGACTTCAAGACAGCTATTCATATAAATAAATTTTGAACAAAGTTGTGGAATTTTCTACTAAAAAAGATCAATTTCCATCCAAATAGTTGAATTGTAACTAAATAATATAAACTCCCTACCCATTGAAGAATATTTTGGCTTGAGTTAGACATGGTTGGATCAGAACTCCACTTCAAGACGGCCATTTAAACATATGAATTTTCAACAGAGTTGTTGAAATTTCCACTGGAAAAGATGAATTTTTATCTAAAAAGTTTAATTTCAACTAAGGAATATGAATTTTCCACCCATTAAGGAATATTTTGATTTGAGTTGGACTTGGTTCAATCAGAATTCGACTTCAAGACGGTCATTCAAAAACACGAATTTTCAACAAAGTTTTGGAACTGTCTATTAACAAATATCGATTATCATCAAAATAGTTTAATTTTAACAAAAGAATATACATTTTCCACCCGTAAAATAAGATTTCCACTTGAGTTAGACTTGGTTCACCCAGAATTCGGCTAATTCGGATAATCAAATACATCAATTTGCAACAAAGTTTTGGAGTTCTCTACTAAAAAGATCAGCTGTCATAAAAATAGTTTGATTTCAACCGAAGAATACAAATTCTCGACCCAAAAAAGAATATTTCAACATAAGTTAGACTTGGTTCGATCTGAATTCGCCTTTGTGACGGCTGTGTCTCGCCCCCGGGCAGAAGCGAGATTTTCTAGTCATAGTTGAGTTTCCATTTATATTCAGATGTAGATTGATGTCATCTGCTGGTTAAAGGCAATTCGTATTTTTCTCTCTACAATAATAATTTGAGTTGCTGAGATGAAGAAGAGCAAAGATCGCGCAGCCTTTGATCTCAGCCATCTTTAAATGGCGCGACATTAATATAACTGTATCGTTTATCAACGACACTCTAAATACGTCGAAGAAAATATTCAAATATGCTTCGAGTAATGGTAGCTGTAAAAATACCAGTGCTCCTGAGGGCCCAATCGATAACGCCCACATATTATGTACACACATGTGTACTGGTTAATGCAGGTATGCAAAACCCGCATGCGCTTACACCTTTCTGCTGGACATGCCCATTTTTCAAACCAATTCGACCCTTATAATCTTTCTCGGGGAACTCTTCATTCCGAGTCAGGTTCCCTGTTCATCCTCCAGGAGGAACTCTGAGTTGCAATTTCGCCAGTTGACAGGTGTGAGGAATGATTTATGTGAGGGGGAAACAAGACCCAAAAATGCGGTCCAGCCCTAGTAAAAATGATTCGGCTTGGCTAAGTTTCTAATTATGTCCCAATCGAGACATAGCCAAGAAATGCTCAAGATGAATGATCGAACCAAGTCTAACTCAAGTTGCTATATCTTAATTTGTTTTCCATTAGGTTTACAAATTGATTCGGTGCTTTTACTTTGATGTCTTGTAATTCTTCGTCAAACTTGAATCATAATTGTTTCTCTAAGCCTGATGCCCCTTTTCCAGTTTTACAAACCTTTATCCATAATCATAAATGTTTTCTTCCTCCTCCTCTTCCTAATTCTCCACCTAGTGCCCCTTTTCCATCTTTCCAAACCTTTATCTATAATCATACACTTTTTCTTCCTCCTCCTCTTCCTACTTCTACACCTGGTGCCCCTTCTACAGCTTTTCAACCCCCGAACACAATCGTGAGTGTTCTCATCGTCCTAATGCCCCTTTTCCAGATCGTCAAACCCTCTGACGAAATCATAAGCGATTTTATCGGCCTGGTATCCCTTTTCAGCTTCGGAACCCTCAGACATAATTATTACTGTTCTCCTTATCCTAGAACCCTTTTTCCAGCTCTCCAAACTCTCCCACGTGACCATAAGCATTTTTGTCGTCCTGGTCTCCCTTGACAGCTTCGGAACCCACAGACATGATCAATACTATACTCCTCGTCCCACTGCCCCTTTTCCAGCTCACCAAACCCTGGAAGATAATCATTAGAGTTTTTAACTTTCTGGTGCCCCCTTTTAGCTTCAGAACTCTCAGACATAATCGTAGGTGTTCTCCTAGTCTTAGTGCCCTTTTTTCAGCTCTTCGACCCCGTAATCATGATCATAAGTGTTTTCCTCCTCCTCAGCCTCCTCCTTCTCCTCTTCCTGCTCATCCTCCTGGTGCCCATCTTCCAGTTTTTCAGGCCCCAAGCATAATCTTAAGGGTTCTCTTCGTCCTAGTGCCCCTTTTCTAAGTTCAACTCAAGTTGGGATATTTTTATTTGTGTTCTATTAGGCCCACAAATTAATTCAATGCCTTTACTTTCATGTCTTGTTATTCTTGGTCAAACTTGAATCATAAGTGTTCTTCTCATTCTGGTGCCCCTTTTCCAGCTCCCAAAACCTTCAACCATAATGATAAGTGATTTTCTTTCTCCTCATCCTCCTCATCCTCTTTCTTTTTTACCTCCTGGTGCCCCTCTTCCAGCTTTTCAAGCCCCAAACTCTATCGTAAGTGTTCTCATTGTCCTAATGCCCCTCTTCCAGCTCGTCAAACCCTACGACAGAATCATAAGTATTTTTCTCTTCCTGGTCTCCCTTTCTAGCTTCAAACCCCTGAGACATAATCATTAGTGCTCTTCCTATCCTAGAACCCCTTTTCCAGCTCTCCAACCCTCTGACATAATCAGAAGCGTTTTTATAGCCCTTGTCTCCCTTTCTAGCTTCAGAACCCTCAGACATAGTCATTAGTGTTATCCTCGTTTTGGTGCCACTTTTTCAGCTCATATCCTTTTGTCCTTATTCATAGGTATTTTCCTCTTTCGCCTTATCCTCCTGTTCCTTCTTCTCCTCTTGGTGCCCCTCTTCCAGCGTTTAATGTCCCAAACATAATCGTGAGTGTTCTCATGGTCCTAGTGCCCATTTCCAGCTTATCAAATATCCTGACATAATCATCAGTGTTTTCATCGTCCTGGTCTCCCTTTATAGTTTCAAAACTATCAGTCATAATTATTAGTGTTCTTCTTGTCCTCATTCCCCTTTTCCAGCTCTCTAAGCCCTCTGACATAACGATAAGCGTTTTCATTGTCTCGTTGCCCCTTTCCAGCATCAAAACTCTCAGACATAATCATAAGTGTTCTCTTCGCCTTAGTGCCCCTTTTCCAGCTCTCCAAACGTTTATCCATAATCACCATTGTTTTCCTCCTTCTCTTCCTCCTTTTCTTCCTGGTATCCCTCTTCCAGCTTCTCAAGCCCCAAACATAATCTGAAGTGTTCTCGTCGTCCTAATGCCCTTTTTCCAACTCATCGAAACCTCTGACATAATCATAAATGTTTTAAGCGGCCTGGTCTTCCTTTCCAGCTTCGGGACCCTCAGACATAATCATTAGGTGTCTTCTGGTCCTAGTGCCTCTTTTCTATATCTTCAAGGCCTCTGATATAATCATAAGCGGTTCCATCGTACTGGTATCCCTTTCCAGCTTCAGAATTCTCAGGCTAAATCATATGTGTTCTCCTCGGCCTAGTGCCCCTTTTCCAGCTCTCTAAACCCTGGAACACAATCATAAGCGTTTTCATCGTCCGGGTGCCCCTTTCCAGCTTCTGAACTCTCGGACATATTCATTAGTATTCTCCTCGTATCAGTGCCCCCTCTCCAGCTCATAAAACCCTCTGACATAATCATGAGCGTTTTCATCGTCCTGGTGCCCCTTTCCAGCTTTGAAGCCCTCGGACATAATCATTAGTGTTCTTCTCGTCCTAGTACCCCTTTTCCAGCTCTCTAAGCCCTTACATTATCATGAGCGTTTTCATTGTCATAGTGTCCATTTCCAGCTTTACAAACCTCAGACATGATCATTACTGTACTCCATGTCCTAGTGCCCCTCTTCTAGCTCACCAAATCCTGGAATATAATCATACGCGTTTTTAACTTCTTGGTGCCCCTTTCCAGCTTCAGAACTCTCGGACATAATCATAAGTGTTCTTCTCGTCTTAGTGCCCCTCTTCCAGCTCGCTAAAACCTCAGAAATAATCATAAGTACGATTCGTTGCAGGTAATTGTTCAACTAGGGTAATAGTCAGCTTTTTTCTCCTAACTGGGGTAAACTTTTCGTGATTGAAGGCCCTTAATTTGCTGACCCTAGCGAATCAAAAAAATATCTTTAAAACAATTGTTGAATTTTCTACAAAGTAGACTGAGTTTTAACCAAAAGTTATGAATTCTCAAATAAAAATGTAATAGTTGATATTTCAACCAAAGACGAATTTGATAAATGAAAGAGCTGACTTTTTACGCTAAAAGGATACTTTTAAATATACTTCTGTAATTTTCTACAAAGTTGATTAATTTTCAACCAAATAGCTGAATTTTCTACCAAAAAGATGAATTTTTAACTAGGATGAATAATCTTTTATCAAAAAAGACAAATTTTCAAGAAAATACATGAACTTTCAACCAAATAGTTGAATTTACAAAAAATTTTTTTTTTTACAAAAAATGGATTAGTTACATTTTAAATTGAACAAAAATTTATTTTTTACGAAATATACAAAAACAGCGTTCAACAAAATAGTTTATTTTGTAACCAAAGCGATGAATTTTCAACTAAAATTATGCATCTTTAACCAACGAATGAATTTTTAACAAATTGTTCAATTTGAAACCATATAGTTAAATTTTTAGAAAATTTCGACCAAGAAGAATAATTGTTTACCAAAATAGACGAATTTTCAACAAAATACATAAATTTAGGCAAAATTTATGGCCAACCCAATTGTTGTATTTTCTACGAAAGTAGTCACATTTTTACCCAAATTATTTAATTTTAAATCCAGGGCATGAATTTTCAACCGAAAATATTAATTTACTACCGAAAAAAGATAATTAAAAAATTAATGAATTTGTGATGCAGTAGTTAAATTTTCAACTAAAAATGATAAATTTTCAGCCAAGAAAAACAATTTCCTATAGAAAAGGTGTTTGTTCAAAAAAATACATAAATTTTCCATCAAACAGTTCAATTTGCAACTAAAAAAGATAAATATTTCACAAAAAACAAAATAGTTACATTTTCACTTTGAAAATTACTTTTTTGTTCAAATAAAAACGATATTTGAACGAAAAAGATCAATTTTCAAGCAAGGAGAATAATGTTTCACCAACAACAACAGAATTTGTTTAAGAAATAAATGAATTTTCAACCGAAAAGATGAATTTCTAACCAAGAATCTTAATTTTCTACAAAAAAAAACGAACTTTCAACAAAATACATGAATTTTTGTTTGAACTACATATTTTGCGACTGCTGGGTTATAAAATAAGAACTGTAAGAATTTATCTTATTTGGTTGAAAATTATTTTACTTTCTAGACAAATCTACAATTTTTTTTTAAATATATTTTTTTGAAGATTCTTGATTTTATTTAAAAATTCTTCCCTTTGGTCGAAAATTTACCTTTTTTGGTGTCCATTCATTGATTTTTGGCTCAAAATTGATTTTTTTCAGTTGAAAATTTAGCTACCTGTTTCAAAAAATATGTTTTTTTTTAAATTCGTCTTTTTCAATATAAAATTATAATTTTCAGATGAAAATTGATGTTTTTGGTTTAAAATTCCTTTATTTGGTTACAAGCTGATCTGCTTTGTAAAAAATTCAACAATTTTCTGAAAGTAATTTTTTTTTTTGAACATTAAAATATTTTGCTAAAAATTCATCTTTTTTGATTAAAAATTCATCTATTTGTTCGAAATTCAATTTGAAAAGAAAATTTTTTTAATCAAACAGTTGCACTAACAACCAAATAGTTGAACTTTTGAGCAAGAGACAAAATTTGAAAAAAAGTTTTAACAAAAAAGTTCATTTTCTAGAAAGAAAGATGAATTTTGGACCCAGAAAGAAGAGGTGAGGGGTATGGTTTTCAAGAAGAGAGTTTAGGAATGAAATCTCTGGGTATGATTGGTGTAAAAAGTTTGGAAAGAGGGATATGGGTAAAGGGGTAGGAGTAGGGTTTTAGAGATTAGGGGAGAGGTAGAAAATTTTAGAGAAGGGAGTAAAGGAAAATGTATCTAGGTATGAAGGAGTAAAGAGTTTGGAAAGAGGGGTATTAGTAGTGTTTTAGATATTAGTGGAGGGGCAGAGAATTTTGGAGAAGGAAGTGAAGGAAGAAGTCTCTGGGTATGAAGGTGTGAAGAGTTAGGGAAAAGAAATATAGATGAGGTACGGTTTTAGGAATTAGTGGAGGGTTAGATGATTTTAGAGAAGGTTGTTTAGGAATGAAGTCTCTGCGTATAGAGGTATAAAGAGTTTTTGAAGAGAAATATTTGTAAAGGGGCAGGGGTATAGTTTTAGATATTAGGGAAGGTTAAATCATTTTCGAGAAGGGAGTAAAGGAAAGAAATCTCTAGGTATGAAGGTGTAAAAAGTTGGGAAAGTTTGGAAAGTTTGGAAAGTGAGATATGAGTAAAGGGGTAGGAGTAGGGTTGTAGAGATTAGGGGAGAGGTAGATAATTTTGGGGGAGGGAGTAAAGGAAAAAAGTATCTAGGTATGAAGGAGTGAAGAGTTTGGAGAGAGGGGTATTAGTAGGTTTTCAGAGTATAGGAGAGGGGTCGAGAATTTTGTAGATGGGATTAAAGAGAGGAAGTCTCTGGGTATGAATTTGTGAAGAGTTAGGGAAGAGAGATATAGATGAGGTACGGTTTTAGGAATTAGTGGAGGGTTAGATGATTTTAGAGAAGGTTGTTTAGGAATGAAGTCCCTGCGTACAGAGGTATAAAGAGTTTTTGGAGAGAAATATTTGCGAAGGGGCAGGAGTATAGTTTTAGTTATTAGGGAAGGTTAAATAATTTTCGAGAAGGATGCAAAGGAAAGAAATCTCTAGGTATAAAGGTGCAAAAAGTTGGGAAAGTGAGATATGGGTGAAGGGGTAGGAGTCTGGTTTTAAAGATTAATGGAGACGTAGATAATTTTGGATGAGGAAGTAAAGGAAATAAGTATTCAGGTATGAAGGAGTGAAGAGTTTGGGAAGGGGTGTATTAGTAGGGTTTCAGAGATTAGGGGAGGAGTCGAGAATTTTAAAGATCAGTGTGATATAGGTAAAGGGGTGGGATCTTAAGGACTAGGTTAAGGGTAGAATATTTAGGAGAAGGTTGTTTAGAAAAGAAGTCTATGGGTATAGCGGTACAAAGAGTTTGGAAAGTTAAATATTCGTAAAGGGGCAGGGGTAGGGTTTTAGAGATCGAGGATGGGTAAATCGTTTTGGAGAAAAGAGTGAAGGAAAGGAATCTCTAGGTATAAAGTTGCTAAATTTTGGAAAGAGAGATATGGATAAAGGTGTGGGAGTAGCGTTTCAGAGAGTAATGGAGGTGCAGATGATTTTGAAAAAGGGGTTGAAGGAAAAAAGTCTTTGGGTATGAAGAAGTGAAGAGTTTTTGGAGAGGGATATTAGTAGGGTTTTATGGATTGAGAGCCGGTTGAAGAATCTTGTAGAAGGAAGTGAAGGAAAGTAGTCTCTAGATAGAAAGGTGTGAAGGGCCTGGAATGAAGGATGCTGGTACATGTGTAGGATTTTAGGGATAAGGGAGGAGTAGAGCATTTTAAAGAAGGGAGTGAAGAAAAGAAGTTTCTAGATATGAAGGTGAAGAGATTTTGGTAAAATTAATATGCATAAAGGAGTACGGTCTTAGGGATTAGTGACTAGTTAGAGGAGCATAGAGAAGGAAGTGAAGAAAAAAATTATCTAGGTATGAAGATGTAACGAGTTTGAGAAAAGGGATATGGGTAGTGTTTTAGGGATTTGGGGAAGTGTAGAGGATTTTGGAGAAGGGAGTAAAGAAAAGAAGTATATAGGTATGTAGGTATGAAGAGCTTGGGAAAAGGGACGTGGGCTAAGAGAAACAGTTTTATGGATTTAAGAAGGGGTATGGAATTTTAGAGGAGGGAGTGAAAAAAAGTCTCTATGCGTGAAGGTGTAAGGTGTTTGGGAAGAGGGATACTGTCAAAGGGGTAGGGTATTAGGGATTAGGGGAGAAGCAAAGGATTTTGGAGAAGAGAGTGAACGAAAGAAGTCTCTGTATAAAGATGTGAAGAGTCTGGAACAAGGAATACTGGTAAAGGGATTAGGGATTAGGGAAGCAGTAAAAGAATTTGGAGGTAAGAGTGAAGGGAGAAGTCTCTAGGTATGAAGGTGTAAATAGTTTGGGAAGTGTGATATGGATAAAGGTTACAGTTTTAGGGATGAATGGATCGGTAGATGATTTTTGAGAATGGAGTAGAGAGAAAAAGTATCTAGGTGTGAAGGCGTAAAGAGTTCAGGAAAGAATTCTCTAGGTATAGAGGTATAACGAGCTTGAAAGAAAGATATTTTTAAAGGGGTAGGGGTAGGTTCTTAGGGATTGGGGAAGGTTAAATGTTTTTGCAGAAGGGAGTAAAGGAAAAAAATCTCTTGGTATGAAGGTGTAAAGAGTTTAGGAAGAGGGACGTAGTTGAAGGGTAGGGTTACAGGGATTAAGGGCGGATTGAAGGATTTTAGAAAAAGAAGGATTAAGGAGAAGGGAGTCAAGGACATAAGTCTCTATGTATGAAGGTGTAAAGAGTTTGAGAAGAGAGATATGGATAGAGATGTGGGGTTTTAGGAATGAATTGAGGGGTAGATGATTTTGGAGAAGGGAGTAGAGGATAAAAATCTCTATGTATGAAGGTGTAAAGAGTTTGGGGAGATGGATAGAGTTAAAGGGGTAAAGGGGACGGAATTAGAAGAGAGTAGATGATTTTGGAGAAGGGAGTTGAGGAAAGAAGTCTCTAGGTATAGAGGTATAAATAGTTTGCAAAGACTGATATTGGTGAAGGGAATTGGTTGGGGTTTTAAATATTAGGGAAGCTTAGATGATTTTGGAGAAGGGAGTAAAGAAAAAATCTCTAGGTATGGAGTTGTGAAGAGTTTGGGAAGTGAGATATGTGTAAAGTGTTAGGAGTAGGGTTTTAGAGATTAGGGGAGAGGTAGATGATTTTGAAGAAGGGAGTGAAGGAAAGAAGTTTCTAGGTATGAAGCTGTAAAGAGTTTAGGAAGAGGGACATGGTCGAAGGTAAGGGTTTAAGGGAATAAAAACGAATTGAAGGATATAAGGAAAATAAGTGAAGGAAAGAAGTCCTTAGATATGAAGGTCTGAATAGTCTGGAACGAGGGATACTCGTAAAGGGGCAAGGTTTTAGGGATTAGAGCAGGAGTAGAGGATTTTGGAGAAGGGTTCAAAGGGAAGAAGTCTCTAGGTAAGAAGGTGGAATGTGTTAGGGGAGAGGGATATAGATAAGCCACAGTTTGAGAAATTAGGGGAGAGTAAGATGATTTTGAAAAAGGAAGTAAAGGAAAGAAATCTCTAGGTATGAAGGTGTAAAAGGTTTGGAAAGAGAGATATGGGAAAAGGGGTAGGAGTAACGTTTCAGAGATTAGATAAGGGGTAGATGATTTTGGAGAAGAGAGTATAATAGAAAAGTCTCTAGATACAGAAGAGTAAAGAGTGTTTGAGGAGGGGTATGAGTAGGGCTTCAGAGGCTAGTGGAGGGATAGAGAATGCTGCAGATAGGAGTAAAGGGAGGAACTCTTCGAGTGAGAAGGTGTGAAGAGTTAGGAAAGAGGAATATAGATGAGGTACAGCTTTAGGTACTAGGGGAGAGTTAGATGATTTTGAAGAAGGTTGCTTAGGAAAGTAGTCTCTGGGTATAGAGGTATAAAGAGTTTGGAAGGAGAAATATTTGTAAGGGTGCAGTTTGGAAAGAGAGATATGAGTCAAGGGGTAGGAGTAACGTTTTAAAGATTAGGAGAGGAGTAGATGATTTTGGAGAAGGGAGAAGAGGAAAAAAATTTTCTAGGTAAGAAGGAGTAACGAGTTTTTGAAGAGGGATATTAGTAGGTTTTTAGGGATTGGAGGAGGGGTAGAGGATTTTAGAGAAGGGAGTAAAGGAAAGAAGTCTCTAGGTACGAAAATAAGGATATCTGAATAATCTTTATGAAAAATCTTTCTCATTTTCATATTCCACACAATATGCAAACGCTCTCTTACATAATAATTACGCCAGCAAAATAATATCCAAGAATAGTTAAGGTAAACCGAGACGATGACTCAGAAGTATGCTCAGAGGCTCATACACGACCCCACTTCCTTTTCATTCTACGAGATATTTCGATTAGATGATGTCTTCATTTTATTTAATTCTGCCGAGATAATAATGAATTTCTATTGTTTTGTCTCGACACGAGATAAATCTGCACATCAATCATTTCAACACTCAGAAATGAAATAGAAAAAAATTTCATCTACTAATAAGACACACAGTTAAATTTTTAATTGAAAAATTTGAATTTTTGACAAATAAAAGTTTTTTTTTAACCAAAAGGAATAAATTTTTAAACAAGAAAGTTGACTTTTACAATAAAAGATGGATTTTTAATATAAAAAGACAAATTCTGAAAATATAGATTTTGAACTAAGTGGATTTTTTTTGTATCAAGAAGATCAATTCAAAAAACATATTTGCAACAAAATTTTTAGAGTTTAAGACAAAAAGGTTAATTTTTAAACAAATGATTCAATTTTTCACCAAAGGAGTTTAATTTTGAACCAAAAATCTGAATTTTAAACAGAAAAGTTAATTTTTGATCAGATAGTTCAATTTTTAATCAAATCTTAAATTTTCAAACCAAACACATCAATTTTCTACTAAGCAGCTGAATTTTCGAACCGAAAATATTAATTTTCAACAAAAAAGTTAATTTGCGACAAAATAGTAGAATTTTCAACTAAAATCATAAATCGTCAACCAAAAAGAAATGCATTTTTCAGTAAGTGGTTCGACTTTTAACTAGATGGTTGATATTTCAACCAAAGAAAGATTTTAATTTTACAGTTGCATTTTTAACCGAAAGGGATGAATTTTTAACCAAAAAGGTTAATTCTTTAGTAAAAAAGAAGAATTTTTAACAAGATGAATAAATTTTATACCTGAAAGTATAAATTTTTAATTTATAAATATAAATTTCGATTTAAAAAAATGGAATAGTTACATTTTCAGTGAAAAAAAATAATTCCTAACCAAAAAAACTAATTTTTTTGTGACTTTTTGCTGTAAAAAAAAAGAGAAGAGTTTAACATTCAACCAAGGAGTTTAATTTTTAACCAAGAAGTTGATTTTCTAACTAGAAAGATTAATTTTCCACAAAAAATATAAATTTTCAACGAAATAGATGAATTTTTAACTAAAAAGTTGAAGTTTCAACTAAAAAAGATGAATTTTCAACGGGGAAGTTGTATTTTCAGCCCGAGAAGTTGATTTTTCGACAAAAAAAATTTCATTTTCAGCAAAGAGAATTTTTAAACAAAAAAGAAGACTTTTCTAAGATAGAAGACGAATTTTCAATCTTAGAGGACGAATTTTCTACAAAACAGTTAAATTTTCGACAAAAAAAATAGATGATTTAAATAAAATAGTTCAATTTTCACAAATTAATTAAAATAATTAATTTTCTACAAAAAAAAGAAACGAATTTTCAGCAAAACACCAGAATTTTCAACAATACAATTAAATTTTAATCTAAAAAAGATCTATTTCAACCTAAAACGCAATTGTTAAATTTTTAGTTTAGAAACTAAATTTTGTAAGAAAAAAAATTGAATTTTTAACTTACGAATAAATTTTCAACAAAAAATGAAACAATTAAATTTTTAGATAGAAAGCTTAATTTTTAATAACAAAAAAACAACGATTCTTCGACAAATTTGTTGTACCCTCAACCAAAATAATGAATCTTCAACAAAGAAGATTAATTTTTCGACTTCAAATTTCAACCCAAACTATAAATAATAAATAAGTAAAATTTAAATTTGTTTTATTTTTTTTTTTCAAATATAAATGAATTTTATTTAATAAGTGAAAATATTTTTATCTCAAAAATAAATCTCACATAAATATTATTATTATATAAATATTCAAATTTTCAGATAAAAAAATTAATTTTTAGAAAAAGGAAGAAGAATCTGTAACAGAATAGTTTAATTTTCAAATGACTTGTGTAATTTTTAACGAAAACGTTTTAATTCTCTTTTAAAGTTGTTTAATGTTTAACCAAAAATAATAATTTGAAAAAAAAATAATTTTCTACAAAAATGCTAAATTTTCAACCCCGAAAATATGAATGTCCAACAAAAAAGTTAATTTACAACCAAATAGTGGAATTTTGAACTAAAATTGGAAATCGTCAATCAAAAAAATTCATTTTTAAAAAGTATTTCAACTTTGAACCAGGTAGTTGATTTTTCGAAAAAAAATAATAATAATAAATTTTCAACAAAATAAATTTATTCCGAACCAAAATAGATTAATTTTAAACCGAACAGTTACAGTTTTTTTTAACCAAAAAGGATAATTTATCAACCAAGAATTTTAATTTTCAACCAAAACTGACGAATTTTCAACAAAATAAATGAATTTTCAACCGAAAATGAAACAGTCCAATAATAATATTAATGAGAAATATATTTTTT
>JAABKJ010005583.1:0-22892 GCA_011634705.1 Andricus grossulariae | reverse complement strand
GTGTTGGTTCATATTTTACTAGACTGTCTAGTAGGGCTAACCAGAATTCTTGTTACCCCAACTAGACATTTTTCTCCGTGCATGGCACGCAAAAAAATAAACACAAATTCCTTCGAATATCAAATTATTTGTAAATCAGGGGGAAAAAATACAAATGCTCACGTATCATTGTTAATACAAAATATAAACATGGTACCAAAAAGAATTAACGCTGATTACCTAATAGACGAGGAAGAATTTATAGCAGAAAAACTCCAAATAACTCGTGACGAATTAGAAGAAATAGAAGCATCCAGTGAATTATTGGAAATAAATTCAAAAGAAATATTTTTAAAAAAACTAGAAAAGAGTTAAAGATAGCATTAGGAATAAAGTATCATGAAAAAGGTTACGTTAGTACCAAAGATAAACCATCCCTTAAAGAAATCCAAACACTTCTTGAAGAATTCCTTGAAGAACCCTTAAAAAATTAAGATTTCAAATGAAAATTAATTCTAAGAGGAAAATCAGATCCACAAACGTTATTACATTTCCAGAAAGTAATTAATATTTTTAAGAGAGAAACTGAATTTGAACAAAGGAAAAGGACAATTTACAAAACGCATGAAGTCATAATGAAAAACGATACTGCGCCAAAGGGCACTCTAACTATTAATTATACAGACACCAACACAAACTGAAGGCGTCCTTTATATGTATCACCGACTGAAACAGAAAACGGATGAGACGCACACTAGAATTGTTACTAAAAGATATAGACCGAGTGTAATTTAGAACTGACTATGAAACAAAAGACTGCGAATTGCTAAAAGTAGTTAACGACAATTGAGGAAGAAACAAAAATCTGTGTATGTTTTCCAACAATTGGAGGTAACATATAAAAGAGAATTAATAAAATAAGCACATAAAGGGACTGTTAGGAGGGCACAACTCCGACTAGAAAACTTTACAGAAAATCAGGCAAAAACATAACTGCCCCAATATTACTAATGACATTAAAGAACAGATTAAAACGTGCAATCAATGCCGAATGAATAAAAACACCTCAACAAATACTTAAAATTACACAATCCCTGATATTCCACAAAAACACAATGAAAATTATCATTAGATTTAATGGGGCGATACAAAGAAACGCAAAATGGTAATAAATATATACTGGTATTACAAGATTACCTAACACGATACACAATAACAACAACCCTTAAAGATCATTCAAACAGCTTAGAATTCAAGCTCTCTGGTCTAACTATATATAATATTTTGAAAAACCATTGAAGATTTTTACAGATAATGGAAAAGAATTTGATTTTCAAGAAATGTCGACACTCTACATACTAGCAAAGTAATGGGAAGATCGAGAGATCACATTCAACTATCAAAGAGATGATTAGGTACTTCGACACGCGAGATGACTGGGACATTGAATTCAAACCTGTCATGATGGCTTAAAATGCAACAGTACAAAGTAACACCTGGGGTACACTCCGCACAAGCTGCAATTCTAATACGAACCAAACACATTATACGATAAACCTAAAGGATTAGGAACACTTATTTTTTGAAAAAATCGGGTTTTTTTGAAGAGTCATAATTCGATGCTTGCTAGAGATAGAAGGTTCTATCTTTTTTAACTTTCCTAGAGTTTGCTCTAGCTTAATTTTGCTATTAAACATTTTGCTCTAAAATGCAATTGGGCGTTTTTTCATTGAAAATTATTTTTTTTTGTAATAAAAATTTATATTAGGTCTACACATTAATTTTCAGCGCCCAACTTCTACTGATCATAAATGCTATTTAAATTTTATTAACTCTCTCGCAGCACGTGCATTCTTTAGCGCCATCTTTCAGCTTCGAATCGAGCTATTAAACTGCATCCTACTACATACTCAACCCAAAATATAATTGCAGACGTGATGTGGTTCGAGCTGGAACATTTAAGGCGCTACGTTCTTTTCGTACTCCAATTAAAAAGAAAACGCAGCTGGAGTAAAAGAAATGAAAAAAAAAGCCGAGAATGAATTTGTAGACCTAATAGCTATACCAATTTTGGTTAAAAATTTATCATCGAAATTAAAATATGGTAGTAATTAATTGTCAACATTGAAACTTTTCGTTTGAGTTTTTGGCTTTTCTGTCTACAATTTCTCAATTCGGAAACGATTTCAAATATTTCTACTTTATACATTTTTGAGCATTTTCTGCTTGTGATTATTCAAGTTAAATTGCGACAATTATTAACCTATTCATTTAAAATAACATATTGGTCTGGATCTGGATTGTAAAACATTATTAATGTGTTGAAGATTCCGGTGAAAATTGTTTAATTTAAAAACTGTTCAATTTTGGGAACTACAATAAGCAAATGTTAAATTCTTTTTCCATTAGCCATTAATATTAAATCACATTAAATTTGTAAATGACCGTGTATCAATGTAAATCACATTTTCTTAAAGTTTTTCATAAGTCTGGAATATTCTGAAAAATTAACTTGTAAAAATTAAACCATTTCAAGGAATAAATATTAAAAATTAAAAATATTCGTATTATATTAGAATTTGAATTATTTTTTTGAATTTTCAAATTTTTATTATTATTAAAAATCAAAATAACGTGATTATCGTAAATTGATATTCAAATGCACATTTTTTTGAATTATTTATTAGTGTAGATAAACATTACATTAAATGACCACATATCTAATAATAATTTAATTCGAATATTTTTAATTTTTAATATTTATTCCTTAAAATGGTTCAATTTTTACAAGTTAATTATTCAGAATATTCTAGACTTACGGAAAACTTTAAGTTATAAATGAGTTATTCTTCATTGAAGCTATTTTCTTAAGCTAAAACCCTGTCAGAGATAACGTTGTATGAACAAGAATCTGTTTTGCCCGAAACTTTTTCATGCTGTGAGCACATATATGTTGAAACACTTGATTATATGACTTAGAGTTAGTTTCTTCCATCACATTATATACTACGTCCTAAAAATGTACGCTTGAATTTTATGGATTGTCAAATAATTGGAAATTGTCCTTTTTTTATTTTCAGTGCTTTTAATTAGAATTTGATACCTCCATGTTGAAAGAATCTTTTACAGAGTGTTTTTCTAAAACGACTCTCCTGTTTCGTATATTATTTTGGATTATTTCAATTCACAATTGAATTCCTTAGAATTCTTTTCGAATTATATCTATTATTATAATTTCTTTTGGACATTTTTCAGATTTCTCGGAATTTTCTTAATTCTCTGAACTCCTCAAAATTCCTTCAATCTCCTGTATTTATCAATTATCTAAATTCTTTGATTGTCCCAAATGCTCCAAAATTCCTCAAATTCTATGAGGTCCCTAAATTCCTTGAATATTTCGAATTCTCTAAATTCCTTTAGTTCTCTGAATTCCTCAAATCCTCTTAATTCCTTGAACTCTCTCAATTCCTCGAATTTTCTGAATTCTACGAATTCACTGAGTTCCTCGATTTCTCTGAATGCCTCGAATTTTCTGCACTCCTCGAATTCTCTGAATTCAGGAAGTCAAAAAACTCGAAAACACGAGTTTTGGAATTTTTTTAAAAATATTTTCAGGACCCATCCATTTTCAACTAACGAGATGAATTTTCAATTGAAATTATGAATCTTCAACTAAATAAAAAATTAAGTTTTAAGAAGGTAGTTAAATTTTCAACCAAGAAGTGGAATTTTCTACCGAAAAATACGAATTTGCAACAAAACACATAATTTTTCAACCATTTAGTTCAATTTGTAACTAAAAAGATATATTGTTTGACCAAAAATAGAATAATGAATCTTTTATTTGAAAAAATGAATTTTAATTTTTAAAAACTAATAAACGACCGAATCCATTTCAGATTAGACAGGGACCATTCACAAAATACGTGATGCTTCTTCCAGTGTTCTCAACATGGAGAATGATACTTTGATAGACCCACACCCTCCCCTGAACGTATCACTTATTTTCTGAATAACCCCGCAGGGTTCTACACTAGAAGTTGCAGAATCTCTCGGGGAGGAAATATGTTGTTTTTTAGAAGAAGTTAGACACTAAGGCCCCCATATAGCTGATAGGATGCCTTTCTTCTATTAGCAGAAAGTTTTCAAAAATATTTTGAAGCATGAAAAAGGTGTGGCTTTCAGAAAATATTTTTTTCATGTTTTCAAAATTTGAAGAAAAAAGAGAAAAAAGAAAAAGAAAAAAGAAGAAAAAAAAATTTTCCTGAAAATGTAATTTTTGAAATTTTCTCGTAAACGATGAAAGATATCGCAAAAAAATGAGAAAAATTGTGCATAGAACTTTTAAGGAGTGCAAACTTTTCTTTCAACATATTTTTGTATCTACTGTCATTGCTTGCGAGAAAAGTTAGAAAATTCAATTGCAAGAAACAAAAAAATTCTCCTGACCACAAAAAATATTTAGCCAGCATATAACTTACAAGATATCTTCCTTATCAGCGTAACAATGAAAAAAAAATAGAAAAAAGTATAAGGGCGGGTTATAGTTATAGTAGTTACAGAGGGTCAAAGAAAAAATTCGTGTTCTTTGAAAAACAAAGCACAAAATTCAAATACGCATAACTTCTTAAACAGTTTTTTTTTTGCATATCGGAAAAATATGTATCGCCTAGTTTCCTCGAAAAAACAACAAAGGGGAAAGTGGCCTAAGACGAGCTCCCTCGTAAGATGGGACACCTATAATATTTTTGTACGAAAACATTATAACTCGCATTATAGTCATCAATTACGTATGCGAATACCTGCTCAGCAGAATAACATGTTTAGAATTTTTCCTTAAAATTTTACATATCTTATATTGTATTGGGTAAACTTACCACCACAATTGAGGAGAACTGTGATTGCAAGAACTACAGTTTGAATGAGGATCTTCATTTTCGGCCGAGATAATCCGTCAACGTTGACTGACAAATTTGGAACATATTCACTGCTATATGTACCTATGCTTATCAATAGTTTACAGAGCCGTAACTAGGGTGATGTCATCGGTTTCTCGCACCGGGTGTCGACCGTGAGGGGGCGCAAGCGATACCAAATTAATCCAATATTATCCCGTGGCGTTTGGGAGGAGGGCGCAAAATTATCAAGTCGCACCGGGCGCAACGAAGAGTAGTTACGGTTCTGATATTGTATTAATCGACTTTATAGTTACATGCGAAAACTTAGGAATTATTGAAATTTCATGTGTTTATAGACTAAGCTGTAGAAGGAAAAAGAAATATTATTTATATCAGAGCAATATGATGAAAACAAAGACACCAGTTAATAGTGAAATATTGCAATTTATTTATACTTGAATAATAAAAATTACCACATACCTTCGGCACTACCTCCTGAAAATCCTATAAGGTCTAAACTTTATCTAACGAGTTACATTCTCTATCTTTATTGATTTTGTTAAGCGCAGGCCTGTTCGAGGCCACTTAAATTCTCACAATCCTAATGTCAAAATTAATTAAATGAAAATCTAGAAATCTAAACAAAAAAACAAGAGACCAACCTCAACTCAAAGAACTCAGTGTACCGGCTTCTCGCACGGTCAGCTCAGACTCGATAGTTGGGCGTGTTCCGCAAATAATGAGGGTTTAAAACATCAGCAACACAATAATCTTGTATTTAAAACAAAAGTTTTACTTGAAATTTATTCAATTAAAAAAATTGAAATAGTAGTAAGCCTTGTTTAACAATCAGTGTTTTACAACATTTCGAGTCTCGACATACTTCAAAGATTCATAATCCTAAAATCAACCAAGGTTCTGATAATAATAATCTCGACTCATTTATAACAGAATAAATCTTAAATCTTAACCTAATTCCTGAAAACTAAACTAACTTCAAAAAGTTAGACTTCCCTGCCCGGAACTCCATTCTAGGCAATTACAAAACAAAAACCTAAAATCTCTAAATGCTAACCTAGGATCGAACTAAACAAACTTTCAGTAGAACTCAATTTAATTGCTTCAACAAAACTCAAAATCATCATTCACAAATTTCCGTGATGATTTGAACTAAAATTCTTTTTAAAAAATATAGTTTAAACAATTCACAATTTTAATTTCAGAAGTCTAGTCATCAGTAAAACATAACCTCAAAACTGACTATAGCCTAACCTCACTAAATTAGTAATGACCATAACTATTCATAGCCTAATTTATTCGGTTAGTAATAGCCAAACTCAAATCTCTTGCTAAACTCAAGATCACCACAAAATATCACATAATCTAGACCTCTGAACATTAACATTTTTAGTTTCTAGAGAAATTACGCCTAGCCCGTCTAACTCTACTGACTCTAAATTCAATCAAATAATTATCAATCACGTGGAATAATTTTCTCAAAAAAAGTTCGCAACCTTAGCATAGGTCAATAGTACACTCAAAATTTGCCGAACAAATATTCAATAAACGTGACTTAAATTAATCCAACAAAATCATTCCAAAAAAAAGAAGGTAACAATTTTAACATAGATCAGTAGTACACTCAAAATTTATCCACAATTCTCGACGATCAAAGTTTCCATAAATCTCAAACATAAAAAGGGGGTGGGGTAAGGGGAAAGTCCTTGACTGAATGACGTCTGTAAGGAACTCGATTCATGAGTCTCTGATACTACGAAATTGGGGTACATCGTTTTATAGTTATCGAACATTTGCAGCAAAACTCGACATTTCAAAAATAATAATTATGATCACTTCACTTAATTATAAATAAAATGAATAAGAAGGCCCAGCTAGAGAATGCGCGCCTCGACCACGTGTGACGCCATTTTCTCGACAGAAATGTATTATAAAAGTATCATGCAGAAACTTTCCAGGGAGTCGTCGAGGACGTCTTTTATACTCTGCTTTCGAGAAATGCTTCACAATGTACACTAAAAAGTCTTAACAACACGGTTCTACTTAACACGGCTGTGGTTCGCAGAGAAGGGTGAGCATAGCGGCGACGGTCCGGGACTCGGTCTCGCCGTTCCTTCTCCTTCTTCTCTCCGGCGTTTCTATTGGTGGTAAGGCCGCTGCGGGAACGGGGTGCTGGGTTTATATTCCAGGGCCGTGTAAATAAATGGAGCTCGGTACCCTGTTGTTTTCGGTTTTCATCCTTCCTTCTTCCCATTATCGCCAGAATGGATCCAGTGTTGTTATTTCTTGTCCTTACTCTCCAGTCCACCCATTTGATTACCTGCCGGAGTCCGCAATTACCCTGGCTGATCAGACCAGGATTTGGTTCGGTACCAATTGGTATCAGCCGACGTGAAGAGGATACTGCGCATTGAGATTTCCTAGTCATGTTGGGGATTGACGAAGAAATTTCTCATCGTGAATTTTCCAAAAAGGTTCTACGCCAGGTAGATGAGTCGTTCCAGATTTTTCGTAACATCCTAACATGATCCTCCTAGATGAGGATCCACAGCTCCTTTGTGTCTGGCAGACGATAGTAGATAGAAAAGGCGGGAGAATTCAAACGGCTTGAAACGTGTGTCGATAGAATCTAGACGTTCTGAGAGTCTCGATTGGTGTCCCATTTGAGTCTCGAAGTCGAAAGAAGTCCCTCGATGTCCCACGACATCTCGGTGAGTCCGATTCATTGTAAAAAAAGAAGCGAACAGAATATGTTCTTAAAATTATAAACCTTAAATCTAGCCGTATTCATAGAGTTTCCGTACCACAGCCGCGATTTCTGACCTTATAAAACTAAATATATGAATTTACGTAAAATCTCTAAATGTCAAATAAAATGTTATTAATTAGAATTTATGAGTTGCGAAAATTTCGCAACGTCGAAATAGACATTGAACTCCATTGAGAATGTTGGAACGGGGTGCACAAAAATGGCGAAATCTACTAACCACTCAAAACTTACAAACTAGAACTGCCGATGATCATTCTGTTTTGAGGTTTCAAAAATGCTCTTTTAAAATTATCTAGACCCCGGGAGGGGTTTCGCGGTTGCGGTTGTGGTAGTAAGTCTCTGGCTTCTCGAAAAAAATCAGGTAACTGCTAAAAAACGAGAGTAAAAAGGTTGTAGTAATCAAAGAAACGACGAGAAGTGCACCGTAAGCCGACTCACAGATTATGGCGCTGATAGCTCAACCGTACTTGATCGTAGTATGTGAATGCACTGTCGGTAAAAGTCGCATCTGCCTTGGCGGGAATTTTAAATTAGAATGAAAAATGCAATTTGTGATTTTCATTTTTTTAATTGTTTATTGACATGTCCGAATGATTGGAGAATGCAACAGCATCACTGCAATTTGAATGAAAAATAAATTTTTCCTTAGAATAATAAACTTAGTCTCGGAACATAAAAGTGTGAATATAAAAGGATGCCGCTGTGAACTCGCTGATAATAATCGATAATAATTTTGCAATTTCTTTTAAAATGATTTAATGAATCATTCACATATCTTGTTTTGTTGTAACGTGCAAAAAGCATATGAAGATAACGCATTACGTAGAATCGTATAAATAGGGTCAGTATCGTACACCTTATTCTAGCTTCATAGAACACTAATATTATTCGCATTCCTATAATTTAAAACGCCCTCAGAAAGTCAAAGCAAAGATATTATATCCTCTGCTCATTGCAGTCAGGCGCCAAATATTTATAAAAAAAACACTAGTACACAATAAGGTACCATAAGACAGGAGGTTCATGTCTTGCCCGCATAGGGTGCTATATCACTGGCTCGATCTATTATTTGGCGTCACTGGTAGAATCAGTAGCGTTATTTTAGTTGAATCAATCTTGCAGGAGAAATGTAAATTTCTCATTGAAAATCACAAAATTTGCAAACCTTTGCAGATATTTCAAAAGCATCGCCCTTATTCGCTAAGATTCATTATTCCTAGATATAGAAATAGTGCACTCGGAGAGATTCAATGTACAAATTAATTAAAATAGAAATTATTCTACAGAGCAGACTGCGAAATTTATTAACAATTTGTTGCAGGGTAATCGATAATTTTATCTGGCCCAACGTGTTTGCATTTCAAGTCCTCCGTACACGGCTATTTCAAATTGCACAGTTCCGTCATCTCCCACCACGGTCCCTGTATGATCTCCTCGGTGTCAGTGGCTGACCAATTAAAAAGAGGCCTGAAGAGCGGCAAGGCCTCGTCGGTTTGATTCTTTTGTCGATTGAAGACCTTTCAGTGTCACGAAATAAAATACAATATGCAAAATTTCAGGTTAGTGTGTTAAATTGGGTACTCTAACCTCAGTCCCATGTGCTAAACTTCCTGATGGCTCACATTTCCACCTATCCTAGCATTCTACACTGGGAAAATATTAATATTTAGACCTTTATATCTTACTTTTACGTTTAGAATAATTCTTCCAAAAAGGTGTATGCACTCCTACGTCAAGAACTATGCTAACCTTCCAGAAATTTCCACCCATCTTAGCAAGATCGTGACGTCATGATACAAAACTCACTATTCCGCGAAATATTTTAGTCGTTTTAGCGTCCTCATAGAGGAAGTTTTTCAATGGTAACATTTTGGAAAATTGTTTAATTCATTTAATTAAACGCTCCTTAATCTGAAAATGTCTAATACAATGTTTTAAGAAATTTTCCAGATGCGTGTGTGCGCGCGCGCGTGTGTGGTGGGGGGATGTCACTTGCTTGTGAACGCGATAACTTGAAATCGGTGGAAGATAAATTGATGAAATTTGGATGGCTTATTTTCACCACTAATATCTTGAAAATGACCGAAGGATTTCTAAAAACAGTTATTGCATTTTTATTAGCCCTTTATAATATTTTAAAAATCGGTTTTTTATAGTAAAACTTTTTTCATTAATATAATTCAAAGTTGATAGAAGGATATAAAAGATTTTTGGTTCGAGTCGAATCGATTGACCTATAATATTAATTTATTTTATCAAAGATTAGGGAAGTTATGGTAATTTATATATTTTGAAAATCGATTTTTTGAGTAAAAATGTTCTCATTCCCATAACGTAAAGTTGATGCGAAAATAGAAAATTTGTGTTGATTCGAGACGAATCGTTTGACCTATAATATTGGTACATTTTATTGAAGAGTAAGGAAGCTATGCCAATGCATAATATTTGAAAACACGGTTTTTTATAGTAAAACTTTTTTCACTAACATAATTCAAAATTGATGCAATAACGGAAAAGATTTTTTGATTTGAGGCAAATCGATTAAACTATAATATTAATACATTTAGTTAAAAAGTAGGAAATTTATGGTAATTTATATATTTTCAGAATCGATTTTTATAGTAAAAATTTTCTCATTCTCATAATTTAAAGTTGTTGCGAGAATAGAAATGTTGTGCTGATTCGAGACGAATCGATTGAACTATAATATTGATACATTTTATTGAAGGGTACGGAAGCTATGGTAATGTATAATATTTGGAAACACGGTGTTTTATAGTAAAACTTTTTTCACTAACATAATTCAAAATTGATGCAAGAACGGAAAAGATTCCTTGATTCGTGGCAAATCGATTGACCTATAATAATAATACACTTTATTGAAGAGTAAGGAAGTTATGCTCATTTATAATATTTGAAGCGAGTGTTTCAATCAGAAAAACTTTTTTCATCGACATAATTCAAAGTTGTCGCATGAATGGAAAAGACTTCTTGATCATCAATTTTCAAATAGAATAATTCTGATAATTTTTGTGAAGGAATCATAGAGCTAGGAAAGGGATAGGGTGCGACCGAAAATTTCATTTTCATTTTCCAACTCAACAAATTATCATTTCGAGAAAAAAAATTGATTTGTCTGATATTTATTGTACTTTAAAAGTTTTTTGTATTATTTTGTAATTTTGTATTTTTCGTAAATTTTTATTTTAAAATTGATCGAAATGAAGACTTTGGTTTGTCTATTATTTAAAAAAATCACTAATGGTTGCTCGATGAGGAAGCAAATACATTTTCTAACGGGAAGCAAAGTGCTCATGAAATGAGCACATGCGCAGTTGAAAAAGTTGCTTTCAGCGCCCGCCTCGATACAAGGCCGCGGTAGCCAATGAACATTGTTTGGCAAAAATAACTTGAAGGTCGCGGTAGAGGTAGGGGCCCCTCCGGCTTTAAAATTATCGAATTGTTACGTTTTGGCGGCCCCTGAAATAGGCGAGACTTCACTTTATCTAAATCTCATCAAAAACATCTGCGATGTAAAAAATTCCGCAAAGTAAAGAGCGAGGGAGTACCTTGTGTATTAATCACGTAATAACGCGTAATTTTCGCGTAAAAATTACTAGAATTTTCTTTTAAGCTGTACTTTTCTTTCATTTTTTCCGTACTCGATTCCCCACACTGTAAATCCTTCCAAAGGTGTTACAAAAATTACCTTGAGTGACATTTAATTATTATTTTATGAATGTGAAAAAACAGAATTGAATCTTTTTTTATGAAAAACACAATCCATGAGTATCATAGGGAAATCAGAAACAATAATATAGTCAACTTATTCAGAAATAAGCACTTTCAACAAAATTGATCTGGAGCGACCACAAATAAAATAGATATATATTTTTTATCCGATTATCAAAAAGCCCATGGCGTCATTTTCGATTAATTTTCGAAACTATTTCGAAACTGCTCAAAACAATTTGAAACTATTGTTGTTGGGAAACCTGTGTCCGTGATTAGATTAAGCTTTCATTTTGTTTGTCATTCAGAAAGTCTGGAAACTTCAGGTTTAGGAGAAATGTAAGGTTCTTTAAATATTATGTTCAATAATAATAATAATTATCAGTGGGACAAAAGGTGCACAGCACTTTGAAATACAAAATTTTATTTTTTCAGCTCAAGAAACATAACATGGAATGCAAGTAGTCGACGTTATCTTAAATCAATTTTTTAAACCACAATTTTAAAAAAAATTACATATGTATACCCTTAACCATATAGGGGGTTCAATTTTTCAAAATGTTCATAAATTTGTGACGTTAGCTTGACAAAAAAAAATATGAGTCTTATAAACTCGATTAAAATTAAAAAATACATTTTCAATATTCAAACTAACCTATAAAGTTAATATACTATACTATGTTACAAATGAAATATTTTACAATATTAGCGATGAAATATTCTCAAATTTTATACATTTATAAAACCAGAGAGTTTAAATTCAGAAATTGTTGGCAATAATTTTTGAAGGCCAAGGATATTCTTTATAGTTATAATTAGGCGAAAATGTGAAAAAAAACTTTTTTCTCTACTATTTTTAATGAAAATCTGGATATAGTGTGGTAGGTTTCCTTGAAACTTTTTAAATAAAAGGTTTTTTAACTTATTTTAATGTTTAAGTGAAAATTCAGATTACTGGATAAACTATTTGATTTTTTTTAAATAATAATAAATTAAACTTTTCAGCGTCCAAAATATGTACATTTATACTCAAATATGATTTTTATTTAATAAATGGAAACTTTTCTCCAAGATAAACCTGAGCTTCAAATAAAGTAAACCCAAAGTTAGTTGTGATACGGAGCCATTCAAATATTTTACACTTTCTTAAAAATTTGACTCGGAATATGTATACAGTTTTGCGAGTTTAATATAAATAATGTTTTTTTTCAGTTTCTAGGGATTCAATTAAATGTTATATTTAGAAATCTTCGGCAAACATTCTCGCAGACGACGTTTATTTATTCAGTAGGCAACGACCTTAACATTTTAATAACTATCTGATCTTAGAGTAAGAGAGAAAGAAAATAGCGCGCCATACCGTGGAGAAAGATAGTACTATGCATCTTCATGCAGCAACATTAGACCTTAGGGTAAGAGAGAGAGAGGAGGGGGGGGGGGAGAGAGAGAAGATAGCACTCCTCACCACGCGAAAAAGTGACGTCAGCAGTGACGTCAGCAATGTGTCAAGGCGAGTGGAGCTGAGAGCCGTAAGCACAGCGCCCGCGAAATTAGACGCGCGCATCTCCCTCCACCGATTTTCCACCGTCTCTGTGCGACTCCCACGCAATGCCCACGCAGCTTCCGCGTTAACAGAGCGCGCACTTTTTTACGCAAAATACGATGACGCTATTGGCTTTTTTATAGAATCCACCGGAAAAATTCTGGGGGCGGATAAACATTGCAAAAACTGTTTTATGTTTGTACATGTTTTAAAATGACGCTATATTCGAGAGAATCGAGAGGATTCTAGAGAAAACCACCTGCCCCCGGCTTTGTTAGGTATAGAAAATCATCTGGTCTGATAACCAAACTTATAATTTTATTTTAAAAATGCGATACACGTCTCCGATGTATTTTTTTACGAAGAGTACGATTGTTATGGGCATTATTATAGAATTTATCTGATATGTTCATTTTTTGAGAATATTATTATTAAAATTTATAAAAATCTGAAATGTTACACCTGTAAATTTGTATAAGTCAACAATATCCTTGTCAATCTTTGTCCTCAGGAACATCACTGAAAAATAAAATCACGATGGTGTCTTGGTTTTGTCGTAGAACCTTAATGGAAAGCACTATAAACGAAAGACCAGTTTTTGCAATGTTTATCCGCTCCCAGAATATTTCCGGTAGATTCTATAAAAGAAAACAATAGCCTCATCGTATTCCGCGTAAAAAAATACACTAAAAACGTGCATCATGTGATTGAAACAAAATTTGTATAACCTTCAAAAAAATGAAAAACTGAACATTCGTTTCAAAATCGCAAATTTGCAATCTTCTTTTAAGGTCAAAAAACTTTTTCTATGCGCCCGGACTATTTTTCCTCTAATACTCATCCCCTTACCTACTTGCCGTAGAAATTTCATCGCTCTATCTTGCTCCGATCTCGAGGTCTACTATTTTGACTCAAAATTTTTCCGAATTTCCCACTGTGTGTCTTCTGTGTACATATTGATGATATGTAAAGCACTCTGAAGTTTGCTTACGCCAGAAGCATAGATCTTCAGGTCATCCATATAAAATACATGAGTGACCTTATGCTCGCGATTAGTGTCGCAGCAGAGGTATCCAGGAGAAATGTGTATTACAAGAGTTAGAGGCAGAAGTGTGTATAACGCTACCTTTTTCCCAATCAAATACTTATTCAGGAGGTCTCTCTAGAGGGCGCACACAGACCCTAATCGGAATAAATCAACTTTTTTCAACAAACAATTTGAAAGATAAAAATAAATAGGTTTTTGGACGCCAGTCCTTGCTTGGGACAAAGGCGAGCCAATTTGACAAAAGTGAGTGAGAAACGATAAAGATACACGGTATTTATATTCCTAACGGTAAAGGGAAACTCACTGAACTCTAAACGTTTCAGGCCAAACGATAAACAAAAAACTCACAAACCTAAGTCAAAAGCGCACACCTTAACTCAAAACAAGCAATAATACAAAATAACAAAAAAAAGGTAAAGAATAAAAGGTATCCAAAGATAAGATAAGCCGAAATATAAAAAAAAAATGACAAACGACCTTGAGACATCCGAGGATGAGATATTCAAAAACATAATAAATCTCGATAGTAATAGTAACAATAAGAAGATAATAAGAGGCAGCGAAAGACAATAGGCATAAAAACCTTAAAAACATGAATCATAATTTAAGAAGCAACATTAGGGTCGACAAAAACTACTAGCTCAGTCTAAACTTAATTTGGTAGAGGGCCGGGTTACGTAATTACGAAAGCTCATATTACAATTAAAGAAGTTAACAACAGTTTATTCCACAACTAATAGAAATCAAACAAAAAGGTACGCCCAGAGGGTTTAAGAGAAAACAATAAAATCACATAAAATATATAATTAATTCGAACATAGGTAAGAGAAGTTTCGACAACATTAAATCGCAAGAAGGGTTACATTTGTAAAATAAACGCAAAATTGATGAAGGGATCGCAATTAAACAAATTCAAAGGGTCAAGCATAGAATAGATAACAAAATGCTAAAATAATTATGTTTTTAAGGAAACTCGTATTAAGAGAATTTAGAATCGACAAACGCAAAGGGGTTTTAACTCAACAGTCGGGAGATATAACTAAAGGGGTTCGGAAGCAGGGGTTACAGGATATGCATAATAAGATAAACCATAATAAAACATATAATATATAAATGCATTGAAACAGTACAACGTATAAAACATTATAAATCGGTACATAATAACGCAACGGGATAGAGGCTTCTCATTTAACAAAAACAATTAAAGGGGTTCTTCTTCGGGCAGTGAGGTACAGGAGTTCGCAAAAATAAATATTAACAGTTCTCAAAAATATAAAGAGGGGGTGCTCATAAATAAATGCCAAAGGGGCCTCCAAAAAAAATAACGCAAAAGGGGTTCCCAAAATGGGTACTAAATGGGGGTTCAAAGATGAATATAACGTGGTTCTTGGTAATAGACATACGAGGGGTTCCACAAACAACTACAAAAGGGGTTCTCGGAAGTAAGTACACAGGGGGCTTCTCAGAGATACGTATGAAAAAGTGTCTCAGAAATAGTTATACACAAAAAGGGTTCTCAGAAATTAGCACAAGTGGGGTTTTCTAAGACAAACGCCTAATTGTTGTCAAAGATGGGCACGGAAAGGGGTTCTCGCAATTTCAAAAGGAGGGTTGTCAAAAATAAATGCCAAAAGGATTTCTAAAATAGATAAAAAAGGTATTTCAAAATGAAATAAACCAGGATTTTTGAAAACGGGAGCGTAATTGACAAGAACGGAAAGGGGTTCTCGCAATTTTAAAAGGAGGGTTCTCAAAAATAAATGCGGAAAGGATTTCCAAAATAGATACAAAAGGTATTTCAAAATGAAATAAACCAGGGTTCTGAAAAACGGGAGCGTAATTGACAAGAATCGCAAACGTTACAAACAAAGTGTCATGGCGAGGGCTTCAAAATCATGGGGTGATTCTAAGAATCGCAAAAGCTATAGTGGGGATATTGAAATTAAAGCTTACAAAATAAGTCTCACGAATTGGGGTCAGCTTGTCCAGTTGCGGAAGGAGCCAAAAGGGGCAATTTCAAAGAATCGCCAAAGCCATAGTGGGGATATTGAAATAAAAGCTTACAAAATAGGTCTCACAAATTGGGTTTGGCTTGTGCAGTTGCGAAAGGGGCCAAAAGGGGCAATTTCGGAGAATCGCAAAAGCTATAGTGGGGATATTGATATAAAAGTTTACAAAATAGGTGTCATGAATTGGGGTTAGCTTGTTTATTTGCGGAAGGGACCAAAAGGGTTAATTTAAAAGAATCGCAGAAGCTATAGTGGGGATATTGAAATAAAAGGGTTATAAAATAGGTGGTTTCAAAAGGAGGGTCTTCACAAGGTATCGCAAAGGGTCCGCTAGAAGAGTCTCACTGGGTCGAGAATTTTTTTAAGGGGGATGGGGCGATTCCAGATTAACGACATAATTAGAGGCATTATTAAAATATTGCCACTGAAACTGGGGCAAGAAGGGATCACAACAAAGTTAAAATCGAAGGAACAAAATATCACGGCACATATTAATATTTGGCTATTTGACACTAAAATAGGGCAAAAGGATCGCAAATATAGGGAAAATCGAGAAAACAAAAATATCATAAACCATATTAAAATTGGAAATTTGGCACTAAAAGGGGGGGGGGGTCGAAAACATAGGCAAAATGCAAAAATAACACAACATAATAAAATCGACAATTCGGCACTAAAAGGTGGGGCGGATCGCAAACATAGGGAGAATTCGATAATATAAAAACATCAAAACATAATAAAATTGGCAATTCGGCACTAAAAGGTGCGGCGGATCGCAAATATAGGGGAAATTTGAAAATATAAAAACAGCGTAACGTACTTAAATTGGCAATTCAGCACTCCACATTATTTAAAGTTTACAGGCACATGTTATTACATATTAAGGACCAGATAAAAATGAGAAAAGTCTATAAAATCAATAAGAGATGATTTAGCCAAGGATATTTTAATTTATATACAATAACGAGATGAAATAACAAATTCACTTGGCTCAATCATTCAGAAAACAGGATCCTACCTTATTTATGCTGACGGGCAACGCAGCACCTCGTATTCACTCGTCGAATGTACAGACGCTAAGAAGGAGTTTTTGGCGCTTACCGGTATACTAAAAGAACGTGAGGGATCACATATGGTCAGGGGGAAGGGCTGGCGCGCGCTAACTCAATTTCTCTAATTTGCAACGGTCGGAAAAAAGATAGCCGATGAGTTCTGCTTTTTATTTGTCCATCCTATCATCCTTCCTTTTCTTGGCTAGTCCTTATCAGCCGCCACTAAGAGAGGGGCAAGAATCGTACCATTCATGCTTTCAGGGCCAGCTATATCCTGGTGTCGATGTGGAGAACGAGGAGCCCCTTTCTCCGTACTGCAGGTGTGAAGTGGGTTTTCCAAAGCTCCCGATAAAAAAAAAGAAAACACAAAAACGGCATGAAAAGCCCAGAAATGTCTGTTCACCACAGAAACATTTGTAGCGATAATTATTTTCAGGCGAAGTTACCCATTCTCTCGTAGAATCTTGTAGTAACCGCCTCGGACAATCCTCACCAGGAACGTGCCTTGGATCTCAGACGGCCAAAACAAATAATCCATTCTATCCTCAGGGGTAGAATCATCTATTCAACTTTGGATGTCAGAAGGATAAGCGATAACCAAAAATAATCCATACTATCCTTAATGGCAGAATCATCTATTCCGCCTTGGATGTCAGAAGGATTAGCGATAAGAAAATCCAGAAATTTATCTGGGGACCCTGAATGTGAAGATCTGACGTAGGTGAAGGCGGCGATGGATCTCGTCGATCGTTGCGCAGGTGGCGGGTATCTGCTAGGCTCTGGCTCGAGACCGCGGAATTAAGAAATTAAATAACAAAAGGAATTGAAGCAGCCCTATATTCTTAAAATTACAATTACACAAATATATATTAGAATAACCAAATAATAAGTTGAAACATGAAATAAAATAAAATGAATTTTAAAAAAACATAAAAAAGAGAGGAGTGCCGAAGTTTTCTACTCTCGGTGTGAACACGAGAGCAATTTCTTAGGGGCAATTTCCAGAAACTTGAATTTGTGATTTGCAGAAAATCTGCAACGTCACAACCCCCCTCCACTTGGGGAGGACCGAGCAGGTCTCATACCACAAAGGAGAAAAGAAAAAAAATAATTCCAGCAGAATGTAGGAGCCGAAATAAAAAATGATCAGCCAAGTAGAACAAACAGAACTTCAATAGATTGAATGATCAATAATAGGAACTCCTTGACTGAATAAAAATCCAAACAGGAAAATCAAATCATAAACAAAACAAAAAAAAACATCCAAACAATGGAATCAAAAGTCATAAAATCCAAAAAAAAAACATAAAATCATAACTAAATAAAAACCAGAGACAAAAAATATTGAGAGAATAAAGAAAAAGATAATAAAGAGAAAAACATAAAAAAAAGAAATATAAAACAGAGGTAAAAGAGGCAAGCGCAAGCAAAATAGTAGACAAAAAAAATAGCAACAGAATGAGGTACGGGGGGGGGGCTAAAGGAAGAAAATATAGAATTACCAGAATTAACATTTTAATTGTAGCTTTTTCAAAATTAAGAGTCACTGACGCTAGTGAAACAAAAAAGAGCAATTTTATTCATAAGAAAAAAAGAGAGCCACTATTCGAAGAAATAGAAGATTACTGTGGTGTGTTGTAAAAAGAAATTATTTCATAACCATTAGCCACTATGCGAAGAAATAAAAGAGTACCGTGGTGTGTTGTAAAAAAGAAAAGATTTATTTTATAACGAACGAAAGGTATACATTAAAAGAAAAGCATCACTTAAGGGGTGCAACTAGAAGGAGAAAAACCTGGCAAACGAAGGGGGAAAATTGCAGGGGGAACGGAAAAATGAGATAAAGATAAAAAAAGCAAAGCAGCGACTAAAGAAGAAGTAGAAACAGGTTGGAAACAGCTTGTGCCGCAAAGAAAGTTAAGGGACGGAGCTAAGGGTCCCAAAGCAAAAGTAAAGAAGGGGCGAAGGTCGCAAAAAAAAAACGAACGGAATCATACATGGCGGTGCGAGGCAGAGCTGGGTGATATGCGCGTACAGTAGGGACAGTTATAGGTGGCGAATCCGGGTTCCCCACGTCTGTAGCAGAAGGCTGATAATAGGCGTCGACACTGTGGATACCTGTGCCGGGTTCCCCGCAGTTCCAAAACACAAACCGCGCTGTGGTGTGGAGGAACTGGAGGGTGTTGGGGTTGGTGTCTTCGGAAATGGGGATGCCTAAGGAGAGGAGAGAACGGAGTTTGGGTTTCAAGGTGGGACGTTCTAGCAAGGGAGTGGGAGTGATAGGGGGAGGTTTGGAGGTGGAGGCAAAGGGAACTCGCTTGGGCGTTGTAGGAGAAGAAGGTGTTTGTGTGGCCACTGTTTCGAAAGTGGGGAAGGGAAGGGTTTGGGTCGCAATGGTAATAAACTTTTTGCGAGGGTTTGGGTTTCCGCATCGAAGGTTCTCGTCTTCCGCTCCTTTAAGAAAATTTGTGTCTGCTAGGTTCGGGTTGTTCAGGGGGCTTCTGAGAACAAGGTAAAACTTGTCGATGGTTTCTTGCAGAAGTTCCTCATCTATCGGTCAATCTATTGTGATGGCTGTTGAGGGGACCTTGTTGGCCTGTTGCAAAGCCCGCTGCGATCCGGCCAGGCTCGGGCAGAAGCTGGGCCACTTATTTTCAATCGACGTGATGAGGCCCTCATATTCATGGAGGTGACGAAGGCGGTCTTCCTGGTTCTCCATTGGGTCGCGATCTAGGGACAGGATACCGAATTATTGCGGGGGGAATGAAAGGTTTAAAATCTTCTATGTGCGATTTACCTGTGAACTAATAGGTGAGGTCTGAAAGCTCACAGACGGTAAGCGATAACACTTTCGAGGCTCGATATGGACCAATGTATCTGGGGCATAGTTTTGCGGAAATATTTTTGATTTTGGAGGAAACAACTCGAGATCGGGGTAGAAATAAATCTCCTTAATGGAACCTTGGTTGCCTGCGCCGGACGTTATAGTACTTAAATTGTTTTTCAAATGCATGGTCTAAGTTCTTAATCAGCCAATCGCGCATGGATTGGATTTTAGTCATTCTGTTTTTGCAAGATTCAGGGTCTCGAGTTTATATTTCAGGTTCGGCAGTGGATCGGAACTTATGAAAATGTATGGGTTGGAGGTTTCTGCCGAAATTTAAGAAGGCAGGGGAGGACTTGAGCGAAGTATGGTGGGCTGCGTCTTGTACGCGAATTGAAATTCGGAAAGATGTTGGTCCCATGTACCATGATCCCTACACATATATGAGACTATCATGGTTTTCAGGATTCCATTAACTCTTTCCACAGGGTTCACTTGAGGGTGATAGGGAGGGGAAGTGGTATGAGTAATTTTAAATTGCTGAGCTGGTTGATAGAGGATTTCATTCACGAACTCGCTCGAATTATCACTGAGAAGTACTTGTGGTGTTCCCCAGCGATTAATGATATTTTCACAAAAGGCAGCCTCTATTATTTTACCCGTAGCTACGTGCAGGTGTACGATTTCTACTCATTTCGTGAATAAATCTTGCATTACTAAGATGTATTGAAATCCTGATTTACTTCTAGGGAGGGGGCCCCTCAAATCTGCGGCCACAACTATCCACGGTTCTTCTACTACACGGTGCCCCATTAGGCCTGCGGAACTTGTTGTTCTACCTTACACATCTGACAGATAGTGCAAGTCTTTACATAGTTGTCTATTTCCCTAAAACAACCATGCCAGTATTATTTAGTGGAAACACGCTTATAAGTTTTTTGTGTACCTAGGTGACCAGTCAGTGGCAAGGGGGTTGGGTCGGTAGGTGTATAATTTCTCGTTAGCAATATTCTAAGGGGGGAATCTTTCAGAGAAATCGGATACGGCTGCGAATCATCGGGAATACGAGGAGGGGATGGGATCGGTAATTAATAATACTATTTCTTCGGTAATTTGGGGCTTGTACATACGGGACAGGGCATCGGAAACGTGATGAATAGAACCTTTTCATTGCATAATGTCAAAGTCGTATTCTAGAAGGGATAACGACCATCTTGCTGAGCGACCAGTAGGGTATTTTGGATTATGTAACCACCGAAGGCTACTGTGATCTGTCATCAAGGTGAATTCATGTCCCTCTAGATAAGGCCTGTATTTTTGGATAGACCAAACGATCGCAAGGCACTCTTTCTCTGTCGTTGTCAATTTTTGTTCAGCATCCGCTAAGGTGCGACTAGCTTACGAGATTACACATTCTTCGTCATCGACGTTCTCGGTAAGAAAGGCTCCCAATCCGGTATTGCTTGCGTCCGTTTGCAATATAAAATGGATCTCAAAATTAGGACACGTTCAAATAGGTGCTTCGGATAAGCAGTGTTTGATTTTCTCAAAAGCGGATTGCTGGTCTTCTTCCCAAACCCAACGATGCTTTTTCTTAAGCAACATTGACAGAGGGTTTGCGAGGGTCGCGTAATTTTTAATAAATCTACGGTACCAACTATACTTTTCGATTAATCTATGCAGTGCCTTCATATTTTGAGGAGCGGGATATTTTAAAATACGATCTATGTTCTCGGGATCGGTTTGTAAGACCTTTTCGTTTACAAGGAAACCTGAATAGTGTACTTGGGGATAGCAGAATTCGCTCTTATTAAGATTAATCTCTCAACCGGCATCCTTTATTGTAGTCGGGACATTAAAAAGCCATTTGAGGTGTTCTTCAAAGGTTTTTGTAACAGTTATTACATCATTCAAGTAAAAAAGGCGCGTGGTTCCATCTCAGGATCTATTAATTTGTCCAATTACCGTTGGAAAGTCACTGGGGCGTTTGTGAGACCGGAGGGCATCCTCCTAAATTGGAATAGGCGGCGTCCTGGTACAGTGAATGCCGTTTTATCGCGACTGTCTTTGTCGAGGGGAATTCGATGAAAACCTTTGCGTAAATCTGTTTTGGAAAGATGAGTTGCACTTCGCAATTTGTCCAAAATACCTGTCATTTGCGGCAAGGGGTAGGCGTCTTTTTTCGTGACGGCGTTGACTTTACGAATGTCAAGGCCATGAGGCGTGGCGGCTTCATAGTAGTGAGTAACCGGTCGTGTCTCATCTTCCTGGCCAGCATAACATTCATTTCCTGCTCCACTATTTTCTTTTTTAATCGAAACGCGTTTATTTTTTCTTTATTTCCGCTAATAGTATCGCCAATCATTTCGAGATAAGAAAAGGGAAGGTCTGTTTGTGAGGCGACACTACCCTTCTCTATTCTTTGTTGAAGAGGAGTGTCATCGGGGTTTTCGTCGCGAAAAGACTCCACGGAACCCGAATGATTAGAAGGGGTTCCTTCCTTTTGATTTGTTTCGTCGCGAGGGAGGGCACACAAAAATGACGAAAACAGCGATTTTTCTTGTATATTTTTGCAAAAAAAAAATGTCTCCATACCCGGTAGATTAAACAAGCATCTCTATATGTTTTCGAGGTTGCCGAATCCGATTACGGGGTTAAAATAACCCAGTTGGCTCATATTTTTCCGAAAAACGCAAAAGTGGACGTAACAATTATAAAAACAGCGATTTTTGCTGTATTTCTTGCGTAAAAATGGAACTTTTCATGTCTAGTGAACTTAATTACCATACCTTTATAATTTTTTGTGTCGCTCAATCCAATTTCACTGTAAAAATAACTCAATTAAATCGTAGTTTGTCTTTAAAACTCTGAATTGACCGAAAAAATACCAAAAATGGTGATTTTTCTTTATTTTTCAGATGGGAAAAAGAAGTTACGTCTATTGGACTAAATCACCATATCTATATGATTGTTGTTTACTGTAGATTTCCTTTGCCTCTCACGTTTCGGGGTGTTTAAT
>JAABKJ010005582.1:0-22892 GCA_011634705.1 Andricus grossulariae | reverse complement strand
TTATCCTTTTTATTTAAAAATTCAAGTATTTCGTTGAAAATTCGTCTTTTTTGGTAGAAAATTAATGATTTTGGTTGAAATTAAGAATAATAATATAATTTAGGCGACAAATTTTATTAGTTTATATGTTATTTTAGCTGGTGCCGTTTTTGAAAAAAGTTAATTTTGAATGTATTCTTATAACAAAAATAGATTACAAATTTGTAAATCTTTTTTGAATGCACAATTTTTGTTCATTCATTTGTTTTCGTACCTTGCATCGTTTTTCCAAAAATTAGATTTTTTTAATGTCAATGTTATTTTCACGAATAAAACAAAAAATAGGCGTCCTATTGAGACATGATTAATAACAAATTTGTGCCTCTTTTTTGGATAAATAAATTTTCTCTCTTCATTTTTTTCGTAGCTTGTGTTATTCGTGTAAAAAATTAATTTTTCTATTTTCAATGCTGGTTTTTACGAACAAAACAAGAACTACGCGTCATATCAAAAAGTGAATAATAACAAATTTGTAGATCTTTTTTAGGTGCACAATTTTGGTCAATTCATTTTTTGTCTTATCTTGCATAGTTTGACAGCAACATGGAATTTTTGATTTTTCATTATTTTTTTTTGCGATAAAACTTTGAATTTTTAATTTTTCATAAAATTAAAAAAGTTGTTATGAAAATATTGTAGGGTGTTCAAAAAGCAACGTTTTTCTCCTCTAGACTTTTTTTCATATCGTGCGGTTTTTGGCTTAAAATGTTCATTTTTGTTTGTTTTTTGGAATTTTGAAAATGCTAAAACTCCGGTATTTTTGTTTTTATCAGAAAAAGCCATTAGGATATTTTGTTCGTATTGTTGAGTACTATTAACAACCGTACATAGAATTTTTTTTACATAGAATTTTTACATCTTGAAAAAAAGTGGTCTCAGCAGTTTTCAAAATGCGCTCACTTTTTGAATTTTTATCCAAAATAGCTGGCTAAGAAACTTGACCTTCGATATACAGACTTACAGACAGACATTTTGCAAAAACCTGTTTTTTGGGTTCAGGGGGTCTCAAAACGTGGACATTTGATAAAAACCGGGGGGGTCAAATTTTACACAAATCTAACACCTTCTCTGGATGAGAATGTAAAAATGTATGTAAAAATAATAATAATATAAAAAATGTATTTTGTTCAAAAATACGTCGAAAATTAATCTTGTTTGTTAAAAATTGATTTTCTTGGTTAAGGATTGAACTATGTTGTTAAAAATTCGGCTTAGTTGAATTTAACTGTATGAAAATTCGCTTTTTTTGATTGAAAAATAATTGTTCAAACTGCAAATTGAAAGTCTCCATTTTTGGTTGAAAATTATATTTTTTGTTGAAAATTCATCTTTTCTGGTTTAAAAGTCAACTGTTTTCTAAAAGATTCGACTTTTTAGCGTACAACTTAACTATTTCCTTAAAAATTGAACTATTTTATTGAGAGTTTAATTATTGTGTTGAAAATTCAACTATTTGGTTAAAAATCCATGTATTGTTAAAAATTCGTCTTTTTTTGTAAAAAATCACGGTAGTGGTTAGGATTACGTATTGCATCATTTTAACGTTAAATAACGTAACAAAACTCCTACTTATGAATAATACATAATCAGTCATTTAATTAAGTGGCCCATCCCGCCCCAGGAATGGGGCGATATGAGCCAAGCGCACTACTTTTTTATCTTCGTTTCTAATTTCGCATATAATTTTTTGTTTAATTTTATCTTGGCAATATTATAATTAAAAATATTTTTAGAATACATATAACGGTTTACTTTCAAGCAATGAATTAGCCTATCTCGCCCCACCCTACCCTAATTTAACTATTTTCAAAGTTAATTTGTTTTGGTTGAAAAGTCTACTATTATATTTTTGGTTTAGAATTTATCTCGTTCGGTTAAAAGATTCTACTATTTCGTTAAAAATTTAATTATTTTGTTGAAAATACAACTATTTGGTTAAAAATTAAGCTATTTATTTGAAAATTTAACTTTTTGGTGTAAAGTTAACTTTTTTGTTGAAACATCCTATTTTCGGGTTGAAAATTAAACTTTTTTCTAGATAATTCGTCTTCTTGGCTTCCAAATAAAACAATTTTGTTGAAAATGCGTCTTTTTCGTAGAACATTAATCTTGCTGGAAAATTCATCTTTTTAGTTGAAAAAACAACTATTTAGTTTGCTGAAAATTCGATTTTTTTTTTGTTAATAATAATAATTTTTTCATCTAAAAATGTAACTATTCCATTTTTAATTGAAAAATTATCCTTTATAAGTTGAAAATTTAACTATTTGGTAGAAAAGTCATGTATTTTGTACAAAAGTCCGTCTTCTTGGGTAAAAAATTAATCTTGTTTGTTGATAATTCAACTTTTTGGTTGAGGATTGAACTATTTTGTTAAAAAATGGCCTTTTTGGTTGAATTCAACTGATTGAATATTCGTTTTTGTTGTTAAAAATTAATTTTTTAAAGTATGAAAACGTTTTCATTTTTTGTTGAAAATTATCTTTCTTATTGTAAATTCATATTTCCCGGTTTAAATGTCAACTATTTTCTAAAATATTCGATTGTTTAGCTTAAAACTTAACTATTTGTTTAAAAATTAAACTATTGTGTTCAAAGTTTAGTTGTATTTTGTTGAAAGCTTAATTTGAAAGAAAATTCAACTGTTTTGTTAAAAGTTTGTCCTTTTAGATTGAAAATTCATCTTTTATGGTAAGAATGTTATCTTTCTGGCTGAAAATTAATTTTTTTGTTGTAAATTCAACTGCCCTTGAAAAAAATTAGTCTTTTGATTTGAAAATGTAACAATTTTGTTAAAATGACTACTATTCTGTTGAAAATTCGTCTCTTTTGCTTGAAAGTTCAAATACTTGATTGTTAATCCAACTGTTTGGTTACAAATTAATTTTTGTTGTTGAAAATGCGTCTTTTTGGGTTGAAAATTTATCTCTTTAGGTAAAAAATGAATATTTTCGGTGGAAAATTCACCTATTTAGTTGAAAAAGTAAAATATTTCAACTTGAAATCTCAGACATTTAAAACGTTCCATATTTAATTCAATATGGTATCTACTTTAATTTTATTTGAAAGAATTTATTCCCCTATTTTCGTGAAAACTCACCCTATTACCGTTGTTTTGAGAGCATTTTGAGCTGTGTAGTGAGATACTTTAATTTTTAAATTATTATTGATTCATTACCGAAGTATATAGTTCAAAAATAGATGTAAATGTAGGTAAGAAATAACCGAAAATTGGTAACGTAGTTTATGGACGACCCCTTTACCGTGCTTGTAGCGCCTCGCCGCTAGGGACGAATTTAGTTAAAACCTATGCCGATAGAGGCGCTATTGTAACACTTTAAATATGTCTCCTTATACTCATCTCTGATTATACTATTATTTTTAAATAGAACAGCTTTTTAAAATCTATTTATTTTTTGTACAGTTATATAAAGAAATTAATAGAAGACGCTAATGTGACGGAAGACACGGTAAAACTCCTGCAGTATTGTTGCTGGGAAAATCCGCATTTGTCGCGGTCTGTCTTGAGCGAATTACTCTGGCAAATCGGATTTGCTTACACGCATGAGCTCAGACATCATACGGATCTCCTACTCGCTATGCTCCTCATGGAAGACTCGTGGCAAAATCACAGAGTTCACAACGCTCTCAAGGGTACTTTAACTCTTTTATTTCCTAATCAGTTTTATTATCAGTGTTAATCCGAGAATAAGACAATAGAAAAATGTTGTTTTGATATTTAATTTTTCTTTAATTAGTGATATCATTTTTTTTAAATTTCAGGTGTTCCTGACGAGCGAGAAGGTTTGTTCGAAACGATCCAAAGGAGTAAAAATCACTATCAAAAGCGAGCCTACCAGTGCATAAAGTGCATGGTCCAATTATTTAGCAAATGCAGACCAGCGCACTTACTTTTGCATAATAGTCCTGATTTAAAAAGGAAATGGATTCACGCGATCGATTGGCTTCAGGATGAACTTGACAAGGTTTGTTAACAATTTTTTTTAATCTTGTATGCCGAGTTTAAAAAAAATTGTTTTCTGGAGAAGGTTTTCTTTCGATGGGGGCACTGGTGTTCCAAATACAATGTATATTCAGGGTGGCTGTAGGTCAGGGAAAACCTGGAAAGCAGGGAGAAGTGAGGGATTTTGAAAAATAAATTTTTCAAAAGTCATGAAATTTCTATGAGAGGCACTTTAAATCACGGTCAAGTATAATAATTGTTTAATTGTAATTTGAAATTGTTTTATTCCGTTTATGAAAGATTCTATGTTAAAAATATTACAAGATTAAGATTCTGGTCTTTGAACAATAATGATCAGGGAAAAATGAGGTAATTTTAGAAACAAAGTTCTGTGGCCACCCCGATATATAACATTCTTGTTAGAAATTGATTTGCCTTGTACTTCTGTTTATATTTTTGCAGTAGCTTCCATCTGACTATTCTATTTTTAGTTAAAATTTTTATGATTTAGTTGAAAATTAAACTGTTTTGTTGAAAATCGTCTTTTTGATAGAAAATTAATCTTCTTGGTTGAGAATTTGGCTTTTTGGTTCTGAAATTAATCTCTTTTGGTAGAAATGTTTTTCTTATTCAGTTGAACATTGTTCTTTTTTAGTTAAAAGTTCAAACTTTTTACAGAAAATTTGTTTTTTGGCTTGAAAGTTAAAAACTTGGATGATCTTTTATTTTGTTGAGTAGATTTTTTTGTTGAAAATTCAACATTTTAGTTGAAAATTTGTCTTTTTTTTTGTTCTTTTTTTTTTTGTTGAAATTTGACTTTTATACTGAAAATTGAACTTTTCCGTTTATGGCCACGGCTCTTAACGGGTTACTTTTTAGTAACTTAGTTGCTTTTTTGATCCGCGGTTACTAAAAAGTTACTTATTTTATCAAAAGGTTACTTTTAATTACATTTTTTGCCCGAAATAACGAAATTAATTCATTAATCGTATTATTTAATACTTGTGAAAAATGTCAAAATTCATATTTTTCGAGTAAATTTGCCGCTTTAGAGACCGGAAAATTAAAGAATAACGATAAAATAATAATTAGTTCGTGGGTAAGATGTATAAAAAGGGCTATCAATTGAATCATTATGAATCCTGATAAAACTTGCAATGTAGCTAAAACTGCTAGTTTTTAATTAAAAATTTGAATCTTTTTTGTTGAAATAACGAAGTGTGTGTTATATTTTCCGATGAGAATTTATCTTCTTTGGTTGAAATTCGGTTAAAACATGAACAATTTTTGTTAAAGCTATATTTTTTTGTTGAACATTCATAATTTTAGTTGAAAATCCATATTTTTTCGTAGAAAATTAATTTTCTTGATTGAAAATCACCCTTTTGTTTAAAAGTACATCATTTTATTTAAAAAACTCATCTTTTTGGTTAGAAATGTACTTATTTTGCTGAAAATTCGTTTTTTTTTCCCCCTGTTTTCGTAGAGAATTCAACTATTTGGTTGAAAGATAACTTTTTTGTCAAAAATCCATACTTACGGATTGAAAATTCAACTGTTTTGTAAAAATTGGTCTTTTTGGCTTAAAACTCAACAATTTGGTTGAAAAATAACCTATTTTGTTGAAAAATCGGCTCTTTTATTAATGAATTCCCCTATTTTTTATATTAAGTGCCAGATTCATAATTTTAGTGGAAACTTCGTCTTTTTTTTGTAAAAAATATTTCTTTTTGGTTACTTTTTTGCACATTATGTTACTTTTCGGTTACTTTTTTGAGAGAATTATGGTTACTATTTTACTATTTTTGGAAGTTTGATCAGTTCCGAGCCCAGTTTATGTTTGAAAATTGATCTTTTTTAGTTGAAAATTCATGTATTGTGTTGAAATTCCATCTTTTTGGTAGAGAGGTATCTTCTTGGTTGAAAATTGATCTTTTTTTGTTTTAAAATTCATCTCTTTTGGTAAAAATGTCTTCTTTTTTAGTGGAAAATTGATGTTTTTTAGTTAAAAATTCAACTTTTTTTCAACAGAAAATTAGCCTTTTGGCTTGAAAGTTCAACAACATGTATGATCTTTCATTTTCTTGACTAGATTATTTTGTGAAAATTTGTCATTTTAGTTGAAAAGTAGTTTTAGTTAAAATTTAACTTTTTTACTGAAAATTTAATTTGTCCCTTTACGGTTGAAAATTGATCTTTTGTAGTTGAAAATTCAAGTTTTTGTATGAAAATTCATGTATTTTGTTGAAAGTTCGTCTTTTTTGGTAGAAAATTAATCTCCTTGGTTGAAAATTTGTCTTTTTGATTGAAATATCAACCAATACATTTTTTGTTGAGAAATCATCTTTCTAGGTTAAAAATTCAAATAGTTTGTTGAAAATTGAACTATTTCGTTGAAAATTCGGTTTTTAATGGAAATATCAACTATTACTACTACTTTTTTGGTTGAGATAAATAAATTTGAAAGTTTAAAATTTTATTGTTGTATTCCATTTATAAAATATTCTAGTTAAAAAATTTTATAAGATTAAAATGCTGGCCTTTGCATATTAAAGGTCAGAGAAAATGAAAAATTGATCGGGATAAAGTCAGGGAATTTTTAAAATTAAGTTTTTCGGTCACCCTGTCTATTGTTTCGAAATATGATCTTATCATTTCGGGATGCTAGTTAAAATTTTAAATCATTTTTTAAAATAATTTATTCAACTTTAATCTGTACAGAGACCATACACATCGGCAGCTCCGTATACGCACGCCTACAACCACGGATGGTCTCCGCCAACTCAATCTAACGAATCCACGAATGGATATTTCTTGGAGCGCAGTAACAGTGCAAAGAAGACGCTGGAAAGAGCCTTCGAACTTTGCCCCGAAGAAGAGCAAGAAGTCGAGGAACCAAGTGAGGAACGGGGTGAGGAAGATGTGGACGAAGCGGAAGCAGAAGCGTTGCAAAAGATTCAATTCTTTCAAATGAAGTCTCAAATGAAGCCTCTAAGGTCGGCCAAATCGATAGAAACGTGAGTTGATTATTATTTTACATTTTATATTTTAAAATAGAATTTAGCTATTTTTGTAATCCTGTGTGAATCGAATTATTTCCCATGTTAGACATTGTGATTTTGTAACTGAAATTTCTAAGACCGAGAAATGACACTGAATTTATTTTTCTCATGTTGAGTAGAAAAACTTCCCGAATCAATATAAACGTTACTTGATCTCACATCAAATCAAGATCATTTTAATGTTCGAATTAAAAATTGCAAAAGATTTGAACAATTGCAAGCTTAAAGCGTTTGAAATTTAACATTTTTGACTTGAAAAATTTCGAAATCCAGTAATTTAATTTAAACCCTTTATGATTGGACTATTAATTCAAAAGTTTAAATTCCTAGCTCCACAATTTTAAATTCAGGAATTTATCAATTAAATTTTTTTAAATCGAATGTTCTAAGTTTAAAAATTAATAACTTAATTTTGCAAGTAAAATTGGAATGGTTAAATTTTTGAAAGTATAATGCACAATTTGACAGTTATTAGTTTTAAAGGATTAAAAGTAGAATAATTCATCAGTGTAGGATTTCAGCAGAAAAAAAGGGCTTGATTACACAATTATTATTACAAAATTTAACAGTTTTAAACAAAATTTGGAATCGGTCAAGTTCCAACACTCCGTACTTGAAATGGTTCTATATTGAATATTTACAGTCTGAAATTATTTAATTCAAACCTTTTTAGTAGGGTAGTAGGTACAATTATTTTCCACTTAAAGAATTTTTCAAGTTCAATGATTGTACCGATTACCCTATAATTGAATTTTTAATGTTTAAAATTGAAAAATTCCAATTGTGATCGGTTGAAAATAAAAGAGAATTTATTTCCTTATCGGAAATCTTATACAAGTTCTTTGTAGAAAAATCAATTTAATCAATTTAAATAAGGTAAATGTTCTAGTAATCGTGACGGTCCCAGTAATCGTGAAACTTGGTTATAATTTGAATATATTGTTAAAAACAAGATGTTAAAAATAATATTTAATGATAAAACCCACTTATTTATAGAATTTTATAATAGCAAATAGGAATTACATTCTTTCAAATTAAGTAGGAAGCAAGAAAATTGGCATCACAATTTAAAATTAGTTCGATTTCATATTTTTTTTAATGTTAAGTTTAATTGTTAACTTTTTCAATTGAAAATTCATTCAGCTTACAATGCGTAATTCTAAAATCTTTTACTTGAAAATTGTTAATTTCAGGTCTTTATTTTTAAGCGTACATTCTCAATTTAAAGATGTTTTAAAACGCAGTTTTAAACAACGTAATCAATTGCAAATTAAAAGTACTTATATTTTATGTTAGTTCTTTGTCTACTGACCTTATATCAATATTTAAATATTTATTTTTATTAATAAGTTGTGGAAAAGTTTCTTACTAGCTCCGTTGTATTTCAAACCCATTTTTAATTTAGATTTTTGCAGATTTCGAACAAAAAATTTGAAAGGTTCTGAAGAATTTCGAAAGGTTTCATGAAAGTAAACAAATTTTCGTAAGATTCATACAAAAAATTTGAATGATTTTTATTTAAAAAAATTAATTTTAAGAGAATATTTTTAAAAATTCCAAAAGATTTCCAAAATTGTCAAAAAATAATCTGGAAGACAATTTTTGTAATTTATTAGGATTTAAAAATTTTTAGGAAAAACTGGAATCCTTGTTATTATCAAGATAATAACAAAATTTTCTCAAGATTCTTGGTAAATCTAAAAATTATTTTTAATTTGAAAAATTAATTTTAAGAGAATATTTAAAAATATTTGAGAACCATTTGTCATGTATAAATAACAAGTGAACAATTATTAATTTGAAATAATGTAAAATAGTATTTAAAGAAACATTTCGTTAAAAAAAATGTATTCGTTCAGTTTTTAATGTTTTTGACTTTAAATTGTTTAGAATGAAATAATTTTGAAAATTTACAAATTTATTGATTCATTCTTCAATTTAAAGCATTGAAAATGATAGCCTGGAAAACCTGGAATTGTCAGGGAATTTGTATATACGAAAAATCTGGAAATGTCAGGGCATTTTTTTTAGTCAGGGAATTTTTTCGAACTTGTACTTAATTTTTTGTTTAAATGGCAATATAAAATTGACTAAAATTTTTCTTTATTTGTAAAAATAGCTTTGTATTACTGTATTTAACTAGTTTATTAAAAATTCCTTTTTTTGTCTTGGTTTCAAATTAATTTTTTTAACTCAAATTTTACTATTCTATTTTTGGTTGAACATTGATCACTTTTATTTGAAAATTCTTGACTGAAAAATCTTTCTTAGTTTAAAGTTTAACTCATGTTAAAAAGTCGTCTTTTTTATTGACTTCAACTGTTTTTCATTAACAATTAAAACCCCTTTTGATTTAAATATGAACTACATTTTTCGTTCAGAATTCATATTTTTTGGGATGAAAATTTAATTACTTGTTTGAAAGTTAAACTCGTTTGTTGAACTTTTTGTTTGTTTGATTGAAGATGCATAATTTTAATTGAAAATTCAACTCGCTGGTTGAAAATTGAGCTATTTTTTATTTAAATTCGTTTTTTCTTTGGCTCAAAATCAGTTTTTTTTTGTTTGAAAATTAATTTTTTGAAACTGAAAATGTACCTATGTCATTTTAATATTCATAATTTTAGTTGAAAATTCATCACTTTGTTTGTAAATGTAACTATTTTTTTTTAGATAAGTTTTTTTTATTGAAAATTATATTCTTTTAAAGTGAAAATGTAACTATTCCAATTGTATATTCCATCATTTTAGTTGAAAATCCATCTCTGGTTAAACATTAATTTTTCAACTAAAAATTGAACTATTCATTTTTTGTTTGACAAGTTATCGCTGTTAGTTGAAAATTCGTCTTTTTTGGTAGAAATGAATCTTCTTGGTTGAAAACTCATATTTTTCGTTGAAAATTCAACTACTATTCCGGTTAAAGATTCATTATGTTTACATTTCAACTGTTCCAATTGAAGATTCATCATTTTAGTTAAAAATTCATCAGTTTGGTTGAAAATTGATTTTTTCAACAGAAAATCTAACTATTCCATTTTCGGTTAAAAATTTATCTTTTTTAGTTCAAAATTTAACTATGTGGTTGAAAATTTGTCTTTTTTAGTTGAAAAATCATTTATTTGGTTGAGATTTCATGTATTATGTTGAAAAATCGTAATTTTTTGGTAGAAAATGAATCTTTTTGTTTGTAAATGAATCTTTTTGGTTGAAAATTCGAGTAATCCGGTTAAATATTCATAATTTTAGTGGCAAATTCCACCCTTTGGTTAAAAATAAAACTACTTGGTTGAAAATTATACTTTTTTTTGGTGAAAAGTTATTTTTTTTTTTATTGAAAATTTACTGTTCTATTTTTGGTTGAAAACTGATATTTTTTAGTTGAAAATTCATTTATTTGGTTGAGATTTCACTATTTTGTTGAAAAATCGTCTTTTTTGGCAGGAAATTAATCTTGTTGGTTGTAAATTCAACTACTTGGTTGAAAATTCATATTTCTTGATGAAAATGCAATATTTTTACTTTAAAAGTCAGGAATTTGGAGTGGTTTAAATTCGATTTTATATAGTAGCCACATTAATTTTATTTAAATATGCACTGAATTTTAACTGCAAGAAGATAAAATAAAAATTTGAATTATTTAAATTCAAGGAATTTAGAGACAAATTCAAGATGTGAATATGTTTCTAGTATTATTTAAATTAAACATACTAATTGAATTCCCAGAAACTGAAAAAAATGCTTTATAATAACCTCGCGAAACTGTATACATATTCCTAGTGGTTACATTGATAATAGGTAAGCGGTTATCGCTAACTTATCAGTTTATTAATCTTGATTTTCAATACCACAATTTCAACCTTTTTCTCGTGTTAATTTGCAGAGAAAAATCTCAAGCGGAAGTGGTTGGTCCGGAAATGCAGGAGAACCAGCAGCAACCGCAACCAGGCCCTTCGCCGATTCACACCTCATACATAATTTCGCATCCGGTTGAAGGACTACAAAACTGCGACTCCACACAGTGGGAAAGAACAAGTTCCTACGACTGAACTCGTTTGTTTAAAAAAAATATCCCACCAATCGGTCATTTTCCCGATGGACGGACGCTATGGTAACGTATCGCATTGTGCTGTGCAGCAATTACTTGTGTCATGCGACGCCGCGAAAATATTCGCGAGAGCGAATTGTGACAATGGCGGTTGAGCAAAGTTGTATAAATGTATAGCGAATAGTGTTATCGGGTTTCCCGTCTCCGCCAAGTTGGATGGACTAACCAAGCACGACTCTCCGTATACCTATGTAAATGTGAACATACTGTTATTAATAAACACTTGAATAGATTTTCTAAATATCTTGAAAACCAGGCCAAAGTGAGCGAATGTTATTGGCCCATAAAGAAAGCACTGCTTTGTTGCCGTAGCACTCGAATAACTTCTTATCGTATGATCTTCTAACCGAAAAACCATAAAGTAAAAAAAAAAAAATTATGAAAAACACACCGACGACAATTTTGTACTTAATCTCAGGCGATAGGGCGAAAGGTCAGTTCGAATTTTCCTTCGGAAATGGCATTTCTTGGACTAAATTTTCATCTTTCTTATTTTTTAACGTCAAATCGAATCAAGTCGCGGTGCGAGAGTGAGCAGAACTTGTTGAGAATTTAAATTTTATGCAGGAACAAGAAACGGCAGGACAGTCGAGAGTAATAATTTGTATCGTTTTTTTTTTGCGAGAAATGGGATGTTGTTACCGGAGCTGTGGTCCGTTTGCCATTGGATTTTATTCCGATTTGGAGATGATAAAAACTGACCCAACAGCTTTCGACTGTCGCGCATCGACCATAGCTCTGATTTAATTTATAACGTGTGTTATATATAGATATTATATAAATATAATTCTATAAGGAATATCAAGAAACGAAGTCATGTAATATTTAAAAGGCAAAGTGAAACGTATAGGAACAAATTTCGTGCTACTAAAGAAATCATCTCGAAGTACCAGGAAATCACACGAAGCAAATTAATAGCTGCTACAGGGATTCGGTATCATGCGCCGATACCCATGCCTCATTTGGATATTCATGTATGTACACAAACTGCTTTTTATATGTGATAAACAAAAAAAAACCGATTATTATATTATACGAGACGAGCTATTATATATCCTGGTTTTGTACACAGACAGTATAATGCTAAGTTTTTTCTTTCGTTATGGAGAGAAACCGAGAGTGAGAGAGAAATTGGAGAGAAAGGCAGAGCGAGAGAGATTTATAGTTGACATTTATTTAATATTTAAAAAAAAAAAACGTGGATGAACGAAAAATCGTCCCTGTGTCATGATACTAGTGTCATTTTCTTATGCCTTAGCAAATAGTGCGGTTAATGTTATTAAGACACGACGAAGCTTTCACGCCCTGATAAAATAAAAACTGTCTTACTTTTGTTGGTGAGAGTGAAATACATACAATGTTTTTTCTGAAAGGAATGCCAGATCGAAAGGAATTTTACAAGCCCGGCAAATTAGCAGAAGCGACGAGAGTGAATTTTCCTCTTTGTCTTAGTGAAAGGATGATCAATTTTAAAGAGGCGCTTTTGTCTTAATTTTGTTTTCTACTTGAGATTGCTGGGACGAGAAAAATCGAATGCAGAATTGAAATTGGAAGGTGACGAGGAATCAAAGGCAAATGAGTCACGCACATACGCCCGACGTTCTCTTTTTTCTCCATTGACGAAAACTCTAGTCAATCTCCGAGTAAGCTCATCCTGGTACAAAGTTTTGAAATAGACAAACGACTGTGGCTTCAATCTCAGCGACTCATTTGCCTTGCAAGGCAGCCGAAATGCCATTAGGGACTTTCAAAAACTATCTTCTTGGTACGAAAATACGAGAGCAAACGGTGCGCGCAATTCTCAAGCCTGACAGCGAATCACTTTTTTTAAATCACTCTATTTTTCCACTTTTTGATAATTCGAAATGATGCCTTGGAAATAATTTTAAATCAAACATTGCAAAATTAGAAAACTTCAGAATTAGAGCTTCCATGAAAGAATTCAAGTATTCAAAATGGACAATTTCAATAAATCGATCAGAATTGTGCAATTTTTAACGAGTTTGATTTGAATTGTTCAGTTTTAAGGTCTCCACTTAGGGTTTTCACATTTTAAGACTTATGAAATATTTCATTAAATATAAAGTTCGGTATTGTACAAATTCAAATGTTCGATACGATATCAAAGAGGGTCTATTAAGAGAATCATATCCATTATTTTTTTGTATAAAAGTAATCACTGTGCACATTTTTGAAGATAAAATCTCGCTGACAGGCCTGAATTATTTACCAAAGCGTATTTTACAATGAAATGTACTTTGTACATCAAACGGAAGATTGTTCTGCGTTCTGTTTATTTGTTTTTATATCATTCGCTAGTCCTAGGCAGAGAAATTGACGATCATGCGAATACCGACCCTTCGACTAATAGTAATTGCGACGATATTTCAGCGATTTTAATAAAATTCAAGTGAAATCGCCTTGGAGGGGAAACGTGTCATTATTGTAAGAAATCAAATAAATGATTCATGTAAATACATACAATGCGAGTTGTGCGAACGGTAAACGACCGAAAAATCTCGGAACATCAAGACTCCACGAAAGCAAGCTCTTTCGTTCTTTCACATGATACCAGCAGCGATTCGCTTGCGAACGACTAGTCTTTTGTCTATAAACTTGATAATCGTCGGTAACCGCCACAAGACTTTTATAATATTGACGCGAATCGGAAAAAGGGGAGGATCAAACAAAAAATAGAGGAAAGAACTCGAGGCTGACAGATTAATTATTTTCTTTTCTATTTGTTAGTCGAGTTGAAATAGATTGAATCGATTGAATTTATTTCTGTGAGTGTTTTTAATTCGAGATTTTAGTTCGAATGCATGATTAAACTTCGACTCGAGAATCTGCCAAGTCTCGTTAGGTCCGCCCCTAAACTCTGTTTGCTCTTATACATGTACCACGTAATCCCTCTGTAAATAATGAAATCTATATTTCCATACATTAATTGTATCGATCGCTTTACACTCGGATGAAGCCACCGTGCTGCGTGCTAATGAGGAATATATTATTAATATATAAGTAATCTCGATTGCTGTCTACTCAAGTAGGTTTGGGAAATGTAATTTAAACTTTTTTTTTTTGTCAACTTTATATAGGAGAGATTTGGAGGATTTTGAGAATTTAGTTTGAAATTTCAGAAAGTTCTAAGTTTTCGGATTCAAATTTTAAGTTACAGAACTTGCTTGAATTTGCTTCAAAACTGTTGTGTAAAAAGTCTTATGTTATGGAAAATCGGTGCCTTGTAATTTGTAAATTGAAAAACTTCCATGTTTATGTTTACAAGTTTTGATGAATTTAAATTCCGAATTTGAATGCATTTGAAAAATTTTAAATGTTATACCTTAAAATTCAAAAGCTTCTTTTTTGTTTCTGCTTTCGATGCCTTTAAAATGTTGATACTTTGAAATTAAGGGCATGTGCTACTTATATGAGCAATTCAGTTTCTAATTCATTTTTCGCTGAAAATCTGGGATATTGTAAGAGATATTGTAACAAAATTTTGTCTCAAAAATTCGAAAACTTAGAAAATTAGAATGCTCTTACGTTTGTAATGTTTGGGTGTATTCCAAATTTAAAAACATTTGTGTTTTTAGTTTGAATTATTTAAATGTTGCTTCTTAAAGCATACATATTTTTAAATATTCAAATTAAAAATATTAAGATTGTGTTTCTGTACTTTGAAGTATTTATATTTTTAAAATAGGTTACATATATTTAAATTGCTATATTTTCAAGTTGAAGTTTTCAAATTTGAAATACATCTAATTGTAGAAGCTGTTGAATTTTTAAAGTAATTATTATGTAAATGTAAAAAGTGTTTTAAATGTTATGCTTCCAAATTTCAGACTTTTTTCTTGCAAATTTAATATATCAAGTTTGATTGCTTCAAAAATGTTAAAAAATTTTCAGATATATTTTTAAAAGCTTTTAATGTCAAAATTTAAATTTAAAGGTTTCCTATTTGAAATTTTGGAAAAACAGGAGAAAACAAATTAGAATCGTTTTTTATTTTAAGTTCAATTTTGAGAAAACTCTGAATCCTTTTTTTATTGTCACTACTCTTTAAGAGATTTTGTTTTCGATACCATGAAATGAAAAGAAATATATTTAAATCGAAAAAAAATTACATTTCCCAAGGCTACTTAAATTTGCCGTGCACTTTGCAAGGGTTCTTAGACTATAAAGTAAACAACATATTAAGACAATTTTGATCTTAAGAAGATCCTAGAGCGTTCCTAAGGCGACGATACGCGTGTAAGCGCAGAATTAGTAACGGACGAAAGAGTAGTAAAAAAGGATTAGCGTTTGGTTTGCGGTTTAAATAACTTTATATCGTTGTTACCATTGATCTTGATTCGATGCGATCAGAGAATAACATTTATTCTGTGCGTATCCATCAATGAAGAGGTCGTCCACGTTTTGGTTATACATTTAAGCAGATTTTAGCACTGCGACGATCTTTTAGTAACCCGCCTTTCGTTCCACTAACTCTTAAATAATTAAAAAATTATAAATGAATTAAAATATTAAGACTGTACTGATTTTAAATCAAATTTTTTAATTAAAACCAATAAATTGTATATTTTTATAAAATGATGATTCTAAATTGTAAACGTTAATCAATTTTTATACCAAGAGATTAGTGTATTATTTAAAAAAAAAAAAAAAAGATAGATGCTTTGGTTGAAGGAAAGGCGTGGAACTGAATTCCTTTTTCTCTGTTTTTTAAGGGTCCTATAATTTTTTATCAAGCCATACAAGGTATGACTGGTAAAATTTCGTTGAAGCATGTACTGCCGACGATTGGCGATATAATATTATAATAATTTAATTAGAGAAGAGTTTAGAGGGGGAAAAAATGAGGAGGGAATTGCGCAGCGACGCGTGGCTTCCGCCCATCAATCATCGTCCTTGTGTAGATTTATTTCCCGTTAACAAAGTGAGTCTAAGGGAACGTGTAAAAAAAGTATAATTACGTCATTTTTGTAACATTTGTTAATAGAGCGCATTTATGTACGCATTTTACTTTGCCTGGATAACCTCGTTAGGCCGGCCCTGCAACGCCTGGCGTTATTATTATTATTAATGATTAATTAACGCATACAGCATATATATATTTGCATTCATTAATATGTTATTGATATCGTTCGCAGTTACTATTATTCTACTATTTATCTACGACAATTTATCATTGACGAATGCAAGGGTCGCAGGTGTCGGCCAAAAGGTTTTAGCTCCGGAATAAGTAAGCCTATTTATTTTGGAAACGAAACCTTATAGCGTTTGTGTATTATTTCTAACGAATGTAATAAAAATGTTAAATCAACGATCGATCTTTTAATGCACATTTTTACGTTTTTAAATTCCCTTAGAATTAACTGTAATAGTCTACCATTCATTCATTCATTCTGTCCACATTAAAGCTCCTACGTTTCCGCTTTAGATTAAAGTGATTTAATTTTTAAAATCTTGATGCACAATTTGAAAATTAATCATTTTTAATAACTTCATTACAAGATCCTGACGAGTCGTCCATAAATGAAGCTACCAATTTTGGGCTATTTTTGACCCCCCCCCCCCCAGCCGAAAATTAATGTAAGCCAAAATTCTCTCAAAACTAGGAGAATCGTCGGCAGGGTGTCTAGCGTCCTGGAAATCTTGAAAACCTGGAAAAAGCCTGGAAAAGTCCTTGAATTTTGCTCATTGTCCTGGGATTTTTATTCCCTTAAAGAAAAAACAATTTGTTTTCAAATGGGTTCTCTGCTGAACAAAAAAATACAGCTTAAACGTTTTTTTGGAGGTGCATGTATATAATAATCAGGGTGTCTACTCACGGGGAAAAACCTGACAATGTTAGGGAATTTTTGTTTAAAGTCAGGGAATTTGTTTTTTGCGAGCATGACTAATTTTTTGTATAATTTTAATATAAAATTGAATCTGAATATCTTTATTTTATTTTTTAGTTAAAAATTCAACTATTTATTTGAAAATTCACGTATTTTGTGGAAAATTCGACGTTTTGATTGATAATTTATCTTTGTAGGTTGAAAATTAAAGTATTTGGTTAAAAGCTCACATATTTTGTTGAAAATTCGACTCTGGTTGAAAATTGAACTATTTTGTTGAAAATTCATTTTGTTTGGCGGAAACATTAACTATTTAATTTAGCGCTGAGAATTCATGTATTTGTTGAAAATTCAACTATTTTTTTATCAATGTTTTCTTTTTTTATTTAAAAATTCGAATATTTGGTTGAAAATTCATTTTTGTAGGTAGGAAATTCAACTATTTTGTTGAACATTGGTCTAATTGGACAGGAAATTCGACATTGTGTATTGATATAATTCAATTTTCTTGTTAAAAATTGAACAAATCAAATTAATTTTTTAAACTAGAAATTTTACTTTTCCATTTATGGTTGAAGATTGATCTTTTTTATTTTGAAATTCAACTATTGGGTCGAAAATTTATCTTTTTTTATCTGGAAATTGGTTAAAAATTCCTTTCCTTTGTTGAAAATGTGTCTTTTTTAGTAGAAAATTAATGATTTGGGTTGAAAATTCAATTACTTGATTTCAACTTAAACTCCTTTCTTAAAAATTCATTTTATTTTATTTTGTTGAATCTATGTGCTTGAAGTTCTGAACGTTCAAATGAACGAAATTTTTTACTAATGACTTTGTTAACCAGAAAAAGTGCTGAAATGTTTGTTTATTTATATTGGAAATAATTTATTATTGAAACAAAATTATAATGCATATTTTAAATTGCAATTGGAACAATATTTATGGGTGAAATTACAAACATTTAACTGAGGAGAATTAAACAAATGCGTTACATGCCACCAAAAATCTATAAACAGCACTGAGATTGAAAACATTTTTTTCCCTCAAGAGAAAAATTATTAAGCAATTTAGAGAAAAATGAATCCCATTGTCAATAGACTCTTATGCTGAAAAGTAAGAGGACATAAGCCCAGGAAAAAAAGCGAATAATTGGAATATATTTAAATAGGAAAATTTCGGTTTGTGAAATTTGTAATCGGTCTCATAAACCTAATCATTTCTATAGGTTACCATATGTCCACCACCAATTCAGGAAAATTTTGTTGAATTATTTTTTTTTAAATAGGAACCATCGGAAGTAGGAACGACATTTACCGGCTGAATTTCTTATATTTCACACAACTCAGCCAGTAAATGACGTTCCGATTTAAAAAACTGAAAAATTATTCAACGAGATTTACCTAAATTGGTGGTGGCTGATTAAAATTCGCAAGAATCGGCATATTACATTCTCCGATTCAAAAATTTCTACTGAATCGATTCTTGTTTCATAGGTGGGTATGTTTCAAGTATTCTTCTTGAAAACTTTTTACAATAAGAATTTAAATCAATGAAACCATGACAAAAAATGCTTTTTGTGTAAAAATTTTCCAAAAAAACTTGATAATGATTTAGAAAAAGTTGATTTAAAAAATGCGAAACATTTGGATACTTTCTTGTGCATGCGCCCTCCACTTTTTCAAAAAAAGTAGTTTATGTAAATGTCTAAATATTTTAGATACACGGATATATTTCTAGAATCTGAATCATGCTGCAGTATTCAGAACTTGTTTCAAAATTGCAACAAAGATGGAACAGATTCATGCTCAGAGTCATGAATGTTTGGCACACCCGGTGAAAATAAGGTTTCCATCATACGTATTCCATAAAACTAAATTTTTGCGAAATACAAATATTAAAGACGTTATTATCACTATTAAAAGTACTATTTAATGCAGTTATAACTTCGAAAGATAATAAATCTGCATTTACCAAGTTGATTGCCCTTAGACACGAAAAAAATCGACCCTTGAAATAAAAGAACTTACCACGGTAATGTTTTGTGCGATAGACCTCTTCCTCGTCAGTGAGATTCACTTTTGGCTGTGAAATAAAAAAATGGTGTCATTCCTCTCACGCAAGTAAATCATTTTCTAGATGTTATATCAATAAAAATGATAACACAAAAGCGCGTCAACGACGCGGCTCGATATAGAAAAAGTCAATTTACCTCATTTGCCATTATGGAATTTTTAATCCGTCACAAAAATGCGATTGGGGGATGGTATTTGTGTTTAATAGGATGTTCAACCGGGTGTAGAAAACCTTAAATCTCGGAATATTTTCATGAACAGCTTCGACTGACTGTCACGAACAAACGACAAACCGCCATTACGGCCATTAACACAGTGATGATGATGATTCTAGTGCGCACTTCTGTGCGCATGCATTGGCTTCATACTGACTCTGCAGTCGTGTGTATACAGCCATGATCAGGTAGAGTGTGATTCCATGGATGATGACGAAACTGTAGGTTTATTATCTGAAACAAATAAGCGAACTGCCCAGTGTTACGTCCCAGCGCTACAATCGTTTAAAGTCTATTGTAACTAAACGCTGATACGTCGGAGGTGAGGATTCGTTTCCTGTCGTTGAGTGGTTGAAACCACTAGCCGCGAAAAGTAGGTCAGGTTTAAAATAATTTAGAACACGAACACTGAATTAGTCTTTGTAATGAGTTCTGTAGATTTATTATAGTTCGTCCACGTTCAATTGTTCATGTATAACATATTCTTCGATGTTGTTTCTTGAATAAACAACTATAATCACATAATGAAGTTCGTGGTAGACGCGGCAGATTTGAAAAGGTTGGTATAGAGAATCGGAGAACACTTCCATAAGATCGAACAATTCTGGATCTGGATTAGACATTATTCATCTAAAAACTGTACATTAAATTGGAAATAGTCCCTTTAAATTAATAACTCAACATTATTAATTTAATCCTAAACACGCACAAGTAAGTATAGCACTAAACACTTCGGCAGAGCCGAACTCTAAAACACAGTTCACGAGCCTGAATTTTCTATCACATTAATTTGGTTTACTAAAAGTTTCTAAGTCCAAACTATGATAAAAACTCGAAAAATACAAGAGTCGCAGGTTCGAGGTTTTAAAGGCACGCGCCAAGAGACAATAATCTGACGTTTTCGTGCTCTGCATCTATATTTAAAAGCGCATTTTGGGCGGGGTTTATCCCTACTTTTAGCGTTTAACCAATAGTAATGCTGACGTCACTCAATTTAAGTCCCAAATAACCAATCATAAATGAGGTCACTTTACTCCTCCTACTAGTTTTAGGTAATTAAAGTGAGTGACAGTTCAAGGATTTGGGTCCAAAGTTCGACTTTTCGACAGGACACACGTCAATCATTTTGAGTGACGGTTTCCTGTTGAAAGTCCAAGGGTCGGTTTTTTATGGCGTCTGGCTGGCGCCATAGCCCATTAATGATGCTAAAAATAGCTCAAGGTTTCAGGTTTCTAACCTCAAAATCTATCATGGGTACCCAATACTACGCTGTATTCAGACGAATGTATTACTTAGATTCAATACCTAAATAAAAGTATTCTTGAACGTAATTAGTCTATAATTTCATAGATATAAGTGTACAATTACAATTACTTAATAATAAGTAGTCATATACATATATAATATCAACTTTTCGTTTTAAGCTATTTGAATCTTCCCGCCAAGAATTTACTAGTTTGATCAGTATTTGGTAGAAGGGTCTTAGCGCCCTGGAGCTTTAGTTTCAAGAACGGTGCATACCGTTACACCTCCCCCCTTACTCAAAAAGGCGTCTCTTAGTCTATGCTGAGACGGCTTTTTGTTTACATCTTGGATGTGAAAACATCTGTGACGTCTGTGCACGAGAATAGTGAGTGCCTGGAGTGACCGTTTTTTGTTAAGTGGTTGACCTCAAAGTGAAAATTTGTGAGCCATATGGGCAGAAAGTGTCAAGAAAAGGATTTTATTAGTGTGCGCAAAAAAAAAAGGAAAGGAAAGAGAGAAAAAGGAAAAGAAGGACAACAAACAGCAAGACACAAAAAAAATAGGAAAGATGAAAATGTTTGACTGAAGCTGATTTATAGCGTGTGAAAATTAAAGGGTAAGGAAAAGTGACTGTTATAATTTATTCTATAGGAATTTCGACGGGTTAGGAATAACTTATAGTTGAATCCATATATATATATATTTTTTTTCCACACATTGACGAGCTAGCAAATGTTCAAAGATATTCTAACTAATTGCTTTATTGCAGGTACAACGGTCTTAGGAAGTCTCATTGGACTCACTGTTGGGAAGACAATTTTGGACTTCTGTGATAATAGAGGCACTGGCAAAAGGGAAATTGAGAGAAATCTCACAGTCGTTGTGACAGAAACTCTTGGAAGTCAGACTGTTAAGACAATCTTCACGGACAAGTCCACAGAGATTGAACAATTTGACGAAGAGTATTTTAACCAACGACTAGCTGGGAATCCTACTTCCTCACCTATAGCCAACTCTACTCCAAGAAGCTTTGACTCAGAGGAGTCAATTGTTCAACAGTTGAGGAGAATCTTCCGAGAAAATTCCAGGAAGGAAAGGGAAGAGAAGGGGGCACAAGATGACAGAGAGAGGAATAGAGCTGTTGAACCTGCTAATGCTGATGAGCTGACAAAGTTCATCACTGACAAGATTGTTGGTGATGAACTGCCTATATCAAGTCACTTCAGAAATTATGCTGTGCGCATGGGCCTCCAGGAGAGACATCTAGAGGATGTTTTCCAGCTGTTTGGTGAGAGGGCATCAAAGCCACTGCTAGAAGTTTTAGAGCAAGTATCTAGCAACTATGAGTATGATGGGTTTAGTGCAGAAAAGATGGCAAAGTACATCTATGCCCAATACCTGTCCTTTAATGGTGATGCTGATATCGCTCTTGGTGGGTTTACCTACTCAGGGAGGGCATCTTTCTCTCAGGATGTGGCTCACATGATAGCAATCTTCATGATGAGGGGCTCAACATGGGAGACTTTGACAAAGAAGTCCACACCTCAGCTTGTGACCTTACTGAATCATTTTAAGGCAAAATACCAGCTAGATACTGCCTCAAGATCTCCGGGTAGCAAGCTTGCACCTGATATAATAACTCTCTCCAGAGTGTGCAATGCTTTCCCCATCATAGCTATAAGAGTCTATGATTCAGGCATCGGTAGGTGCTTAGTCAAACTGGACAGCTTTGTGGAATATACAGACCTCCCAGAGCATTCACTTCACCTGGCATCTTGTCTGCCCTTCCCTTAGACAAATTCAAAGAAGTGAAAGAAGTATTCCTGTTCATTGCTGTGCGCTCCGATAGGACTCTGCACTCTAAGGACAAGAAATACACAAGCCCGGCTCAGCTAATCACATACTTCCTTGCTCAGCTAAAATCTGATTCTATGGATCTTCCATTGAGAATTTACATATGTAAGAGATTCAAGCTGATGGGTAATGATGGTAGCTGAAACAAGGCAATTCTTGCCAATGTTGCACCTTGTAGAGAGAAGTTGACACTCGTTTATAAGGAATACCTGGATGCTCTTGATGACTCAGCATATGAGTAGAATCCATAGCAGAATACCCATGTCTCAAGGGTGATTTTGAGACACACAATTATCGAGCAAGATCAATCATTTAACTTTTTCTTCTAGGAAGTTGGAAAATTTAAAAGATATTGCTAGCTCGGTCATTGTGTTCTAGGAACAACTTCGGTTTCGGTTTCTATTCCGTTCGAATAGAACTGAAGGGCCTATGACAAAGCCACCGAACGCGTCCTCGGGTTGCGGATAGAGGGTCCCTGTACCAA
>JAABKJ010005581.1:0-22894 GCA_011634705.1 Andricus grossulariae | reverse complement strand
GAGATATATTTTTGCTTCATAAATATTTAACAAACATGAACGCCAAATTTCAAAACTACGGCCTACATTGAGAAAAATGGGACTTAATTTATGTTCAATCACGGAGGGTAGTGTGGTAAAAAAAAATGGAAATTTGGTTTAAAATTTCCTTTTTTTGTGTTTTGTTTAGCTTTCGAGTTAGGCTGGATCCGTGTAGTTCTAAAATTTTCTTAGAATATACTCTGAATTATACAAAAAAGTTTTGTTTCACATAACCAATTTGAAAATGAAAACGTACTCAATCGAATATTTTCAGATACAAATATTGAAAATCGTACAAAACTTTCAATCATAATCTTTCAAAATTATAAAATTTGTGATTGAAACCGTGTCAAATTAAATAACTTTACATTAAATGAGTCAAAAATGAAATAATTCTTTAAATCGTTAAAAATTGTAGGAGAATATTAAATATAAAACTTTATTTTGAATCAAAACGTTTTTTTTTTAAATTTAAAAACCGTCAAAGTTGAACAAATTCGAAGCTTTCTCAATTAAACAATCAACAAATGAGAAACATTGCACACATTCAATCTTTAACTCACTAAAATGAAAATATGTTATTTTAAGATCTGTGAACGTGAACAATTTCAGTACTAACAACTAAAAACGGAAAATTAATTAAATTGATTATTTAAAAGTTGACTATTTTCAAACTCTAAGCTCTAACGATAAAAATTTAATATTTTCTTAATATGAAGTGCTTAAAATTGTACTCTATCAAAAACTGTAATATTGTTATATTATAACATTTAAAGTTCCAGGTTTTCGAAACCTTCAATTTAAGAATGTTCATGTTTTTTTTTTAATTCAAATTCAAAACCCCCAATGGACGCAAGAATAAAAGCTAGAATATGAATTTGCAATTTTAAAACTCGCACTAAAATAATTCTAAATTTTAAAAGAGGAGCGATAATAATTAATTCAATTTAAAAAAGTGTTTTTGTAGGACAGGTGACTGACCTGAATCAACAATATGTCAAATCAGGTTAATTATCCCGCCAATTTAATCTGGCGCAAGCATTTAAATAATACTTTTGAAGAAACAAGTATCATCAATATTATGATTGCGCCCAGCTGGGATCGAACCCACGACCTCTCACTTTCTGAGTGAGCGCTCTATCAACTGAGCTACGCATGCACTTTCTATCTATTCTTGTTTACAATCACATGTTATTCAAGTGTCTTTCTCATAAAAATGTAATGTTCAATAGTTAAGCATTATTTCGTTTATTTTTAGTATGTTTTAAAAAAGGTTGTTAAAAAAAAATTAATTAAATATTTTATTTTCTGCTTTTCAGTCTTTTGTAGATGTTTCTTTCTCAACTATTTCGTAATTTCAAACGGGCAGTTTTAAGTTGATTGGAAGTGTGTCAAGATTTCAGTACAACATTAGACCTCGACATACCCATATAAGAAGTCCAATAAGAGCTTGTAATAAATATACTCACCAACTTGAGAGATTTCTTTGAACGTCGTTGGCGTAACCGGAGAGAGAGGATGCTGATTATTGTACTGCTCCGAGATCTCCATCCAACGGTCCAACCTTTGCACAAGTTTTTCAGCATGTCTTTTAAAATGCTCAATAATAATATCCTTAAATATGAGCGGAGGATACTGCAGAAGCTTCGTCTGTGCTTGCACCAGCTTCAGCACAACCATCTCGTTGTACATTCTAGAATTCTCTCTTCCCTGCTGAGAGCCTTTTTGCTTCTCGAAGCCTGCTTCGTTGAAATAAGGCTCTGGCACAAGAATGAGACCCTGTATCGAAACGATCACCTGCAAAAGAGTTGAGGAACTCGTCCAGACTTCCGTTCCGCGGCCAGCCCAGGTTCCCAATAAACTAACGCAGACTTTTCCATCCTCGTACAGATTCGGATTCAGCCGATCACTGCAGTACGAAATATAATGGCACAACGGCGGCGCTACGGGATAATCAGCGGAAAGTTGAAAGTCGAAAAGAAAGAGACCATCCTCATAAGGAGTTTTCTCAGGACCTCTAAACATCACCGAGTAAAGATCTATCCTATCCTCAAATCCTTTCACCCAAATTCCAGACGGAAGGGAGCTTCTCAGCAATTTCAGTTCCTTCGAGACAGTCCTGAAGAAATTTGTAGGATCTGTGGGCTGAAACATCGTGAGCTTAAACTTGTGACTATCAGGAGCTGTATCATCTATCATAAAACCTTCACCCTCAGTATAAACCGGTGGAGGAATCTCGATTGAAGTTTCGGACGGTTCCTCAATCAAAATAGGCTTCTGTTCCTCCTCCTCCTTTTTCAGCTTTTTCGCAGGTGAGGAATTCTTCGCAGCATCAGAAAGGGACATCCTCGCTAGACCAAACCTTTTAGAAACTTCTGCGTGAGCTAAGACCAACTGTGCTTTTATCAAAGTACACAATTTCACACAGACGTGGGAGCTCCCGAGGGTGTAGTTACTACAGCCCTGAACTTTCAATCCTTGAAGGTCCTCTTTCTCTGCGTCGGTCCCTGGAGTTCGAACAACGTTGTTTGCATCTTCACTGAGGAGAAATTCCCCACTGGATTCACTAGATCCGGATTCCTTCTTCGAATTATCTGCAGAGAACAATCCAGAGTCTTCTGGATTGGGATTGATGTTTGTAAAGAGTCGGTCTATCTCTTCCTTTTCTTTGCAGTTCTTCTTCTCATCGTCCTTTGCGATTGCGGCTGAAACTGAATCACTAATAATTTCGACGGTGTTTTCAGAAGTATCTTGCGTACTCTCGGCTAAGTTCATCGCACTCTGATTGTCGGTTTCTTCTGAACCACCAGACTCACGGCTAAACAACCTTGTCACCTGATCCGCCATCCTCTGAGCGACATTCGCTCTTCCTCGTTCCCTAACTCTTTCGAGGAGACCTTGAAAATGACTTTCATGAAAGAAAGAAGTCCCCATCAACTTGTCCATGTATCTGCAATCTTTATAGACCTCCAGCAACTTCCTCATGACTTCTGTCGTTTGGAGAGATGGATTTTGGGTAAATATTTCTTCGAGTCGGGACATTGCTTTCCGTGCTTTTTCTATGTGAGCTGCTAGCTTTGGTTTTATGTTCTCTGTTTGCTCGGTCCCGTCCGTGTCGGCAATGAAACAGTCTTCCAGTTCTGTTTCCCAGGAGGCATCAGATGATACGTCGTCCCATTCGCCTTCATCGCTGTCATATTCTCCGACTTTGTAGAGATCCTGGGGCCAACACATGCTGACGTGACCGTCTATCCACCAGACCTTTACTCTTCCCTCTGGGTAATTGTCCAAAACTTGACCCGCTGTGCAACTCGCGTCTTCTCCCTCGAAATTTGCTATCCGAATTACTCGAGTTCCGGGCCTGTATTGAAAGTCGGGGTGATCTTTCAGATCGTACACACTTACTTCTCGTTCTTCTAAGAAAGTTGGCCTGTTTGGGAATAAGAGACAGTACATTATAAACAGAGTAAAAAATATGCAAGAACAATGTCGAAACTCACTGGTGGAGAACTTCCATTATCGACGTTCTCCACTAGTTTAGTGTTATATGTTTAGTCGACATTCCGCTAGTGGACTATAAATTACAGTGCTGTAAAGTAACGAGTTACAAGTAACGAAGTTCCTCAAAAATTTATAGTTATTGTCACTTTAGAACATAACTTAGTTAAAATTTTTCTGTAACCTGTAACTTATTTTCAGTCACTTTTGAAGTTACTTCTATTTTTGTTTCGAACATACAGACCAAGTATCTTTGAGCAAGAACTGCTTTTAAAAGTTAATAATAACTTCAGATAAGCCTTTTATTAAGTATCCGTTAGGTTTCTTATTTATTTTTAAAATAAAATTATAAATACTGCAATTAAAACATACCACTTACTTAATAAAACTCGAAATTCAGTTTCTGCATGAAAAATGTGACTAATAAAGGAACGTTAAGTGACAGTCGGCAATTGTAACTGTAAAGAGTATCATTCCAATTCTGTAACTTGTAACGAGTTTCCTTTTTTGAGGAATTCAACCAACACTGATAAATTAGCAAATTAATTTTCTACTTACTGGGGACTTTGACTGGAGGTGTAAGTCCTGAACCATTTGATTTTCGCCGTTCGCCCTTGATGATCTACGCTTTGTACCACACCATACATTCTTGATTCTTCCTTCTGATCAACGACGAAATCTCCAGGGAAGAATTCCTTGTCATCCAGATGATGAATCGGATACAATTGCGTTGATGGAATACCTGGAAAGTAGCATTATTTTCTATGAATAAAGAAACAAACAGAAAGGCAAAATATCAAAAATCTAAAGTCAGCGATCACAGCGGTTCAGTACAATTTAATTTTAGAGAAAAAAGGAAATTTATTTTTATTTATTTTGAGGTATAAGGAGAGTAAAAATACAATTTTTCATAACTGGAATTTTTTGTACCTTCTGCATATGATTTTATTATGATTTTTGTGTTTTCAACTTTTTTCTCGGATGAACACGGTTTTTCAGCATTAGTGACGGACTAAGTCAAGAACCTGATGATTTAAAGACGTAAAGAGTTTATAACGATGTTTGAGGCCGTTTGCAAAGATGTTAAGTTGAGATCAAATTTAGTTCTGGCTCCATAAAGTTTCAGTCGCCTACTTCCAGATAGTCTAGGAAGTTTCTTACAATGCGACAGGTGTTTAATAAAACAGCTTTTGAGATGTTCAGTGCATCTTGGCGTGCACATTGCCTGTAGCCGAAATCACAATAGGACCAATAAAGGCATGTTTCACATTCCTCCATATTCTCTTCACTTCATGCCTTAGCTCACTATACTTATGGATCTTGGTTGCATAGGTTGCCTGCACGTTCCGGTTAAGGGAACCAGCAATGTCGATGCATGCAATAAAATGTATCTGTAGAAAGGCATCCAATCTGTTAAAAATCCTAGTCCTCATAATGCGTTCGGTGGATTCGTTATTATCTCCATACAATCGGCATCTGTCAATTTCGTATTGATGTAAACACGTGGTTATGATCATTTCTGGTGTTGACAACCCTGTCCTGAATCGACAACACAAATATTTCCGTTTTCGGAAATAGGACACCCTTTTTAACCATAATATTGGATGCATCTCTGTCTACTTCATGATGTTCTAACGTTTTGGGCTGCTCTCCGGGGATAGCTTTTTGTCACCATTGCGTTTCTCATTTCTGTATGGTTTCTGCCCTAATATTCAGGACCTACTCTGATGACAAATTGAAGGGCGCGTTATCGCGATCCGATTTACAGGAGTCTTCTTGAATCATGCTCATCGTAATGCGTATTAATCCAGTTATCCTTGGTTGTCCATTATCAAAATACTTGTTTCGTGTTCCACAAAGCATCATCGTACGACCTAAGAAGTCGATTATACGTGGAAAGATCTTATAAACTTTTAAAACTTCAAGCAAATACTCATGTGGTAACGAAGGGAACGCTTGCTTGTAGTCAATCTATGCCATGTATTCAGATGGATTTTGAGTGTCTTCTGAAAATAACTAGACAACACAGGAAGCACACTCGTCAGATACTTGTACCAGAAATTGTGCACCATGTTCGGACCTGGAGCTTTCCAGTTACTTGCCCTTTTCAAGACCGTTGAAACGTCTGAATCTGTGATGTTAGTAAGGCTTCATTACAGGGTTATTGCTTGCCTTTTGTTTCTCTAGTTCAAACCATGCAGATGCTTCTGTTTGTTTTTTCCCAAAAACCCGACAAATAGTCAGCTATGTCTTCTATTTCAAGAACTTCGGTGTCTTGCTTGATATTTTGCTCTTTACTGAAATCTTTGTTACATTTTTGAAATCTGGTGAACACTCAAAAGTCGAGTGGTAAAGTCCTCGTTTTTCAGCTAGCTTTAAACAATCTTTTGAACACTCAGGACTTTCTTCTGATGAACGTACATTCGAAAAAAATTCAAGAGCTTGAAAGAATGAAAAATATATAAACAGCAGAATCTAAAAGTGCTCATTTTTGTTAAGTTTTCGAATGCTTTTAATTTGTTTTTATGATATATCTTGAAAAACTATTCGAATAACTTCGTCAAAAAAAATGAAACATGGGCAGAATTCTCAATTTTAAGGATTTTTGAAATACACGGGAAAAAAGTTGATCCCTGTGATCCCTGTGAAGTAAATAAATAAGGTAAATAACTAAATCAATAAAAGAACATACCAAGTTCCACCGAACCGTCTTGCCAAACGACATTCGCCTTTGTATTAGTTGATAAAGTTTCTACAACGATTTTAGTACCAGGTACCAAAGGTGCTGGTGGGACTTTGGGCTTCGCTTTGCAAAGTTTCTTCTTCTTGAGTACTTTTGTCATTAGAGCAGGTCCTTTCTTCTTCCTTCCCATTGATGACATACTTGAGCATCCACTGGATATCTGCAAACAATAATATAAGACACTGTTAATTATTAGGTGAACAATTCAAAGGCCCAGTTTCGCATAGCTAAACCTATTGGGAAAAAATCGCGCAAAACTACATTCGGCGTCAGCGTTGGCGTTCAAGCATGCTTGGGCCTTAAAGGTCGTTGCCCAAAAGTTGTGAAATTTGGACTATAGCTTTTTAAAATAGAAACTTTAAAAAATCAACTAAAGTATATATTTTTATTATTTCACACCGTAAATAGCACGAAAGTAACAATTTCAAGGGTCAAGAATCACATTTGAAGTGTAGATCAATTTTAGAAAGAAAACTTCGTTTATCTGTTTTATTTTATAAAAACGCATTGAAAGATTATTAGAACCCTTTTGAAAGTTTAATAATATAGCGAAACACATAACTTACAAAAAAGTTACAACAAATTTCGAAAATATTTAGAATGGAGAAAAAAACCTAAAAAAGTGCAACATTTTGTTTTTTGTTTGTTTTATTTGGCCGCGTTTTTTAAATGATTTTTTGAAGTGATTTTTTTAGTTCTATCCTAAAATATTACTGTCACCGAGTGAAACAAAACTTCAGGGACAAACTTGTAGGCATAATTAAGCACCTTTCGAACTAAAATTTTTATCTCTACTATTCATAATTTTTAGATTCCTGAGCTTAATACAAATGATTCGTATAAACTACATCGCATGTATGAACTTTATTCTATTGTTTTAAAGAATGTATTAATTCATGGAAACAACTTTTTGGCAACCACCCTTAAATTCTTGGATTCCTTTATAACACGTTTTAAATTCAAATTTCAGACTTGGCCTACGGCTGGTGCTTTTCCTACTTAAAAGTGAATAAACTTAATACGTAAAAATGAAATATACCGAGGCTGTGTCACTTTGCGAGCCAGTATCTTCCGTATCCCAATCATCGGAACTCTCTGCATTCTGATTTTGCGGTGGAGGCATTAAAGTGTTATTGGTCGGCACGTTAGGTGCCAAATTCACATTATTTTGAGCATTTGCGTCGTGACGCTGATTTTGAGCATTAGCTTGATTTTCGCTTTTCTCTTTCTCCTTGTCCCTTTCTTTGTCTTTATCTTTTTTCTTACCATCTAAACATTTTGCAGCACTAGGACGCGTTTTTCTTGGACTGTGTTTAGGAACTTGAAAAAACTCCTTCTGCTGCTTCCTCCACTGTTCGCGTGTAATAACATTCTCGTTGCCTGTGATCACATAAAAGTTACGATCGCCTACTTGTAATGTCGAGGGTTCGAAAACGTTTAATAATTTGAGTTTCTTGAGGTCTTCTCCCTCGACTACAAACTTCGGTTGAGCTTGATCCGACCACGCTCCGTTTTTCGAGTAGGCTCTGCACTGCCAATGAACTCCGACCCAGTCGGTTTCCACCTTTTCGACAATCACTTTCGTCATTTTCTGCGGCTTCGATTTGCGCTTTGCTTTCATTTCCTTGGTACACTGAATCCATTGGGCATCCTCAAGACAGTGGACAGGGCCCCATAAACTTTGTCCAGGATAGAATTCAGAGGAGTGAGGAAAGTCATTTTCCTGGAAATAACAGATTGAAGTTATTAATTCATCAGATTTTTTAATTTTCTAGTAACAAGTTTAAACTGTTTACTATTTTTATTCAATCGTTCAAAAGTGAGGAGTTTCAAGTCCACGCATTAGAAATGTAACCATTTTAAATATTTTAAAAGTAAACAGTGTCAAACTTTAGCGTATAAAATTGAAATGTTCTGAAATATTTTGGAATCCTTGAAATATTTGTGAAAACATTGAAAATTTTGTGAAATCTTGAAATTCTTTCAAATATTTGTGTAATATTTTGAAATCTTTGTGGAATATTTTAGAATCCTTGTAAAATCTTTGTGAAATCTTTGAAATCTTCTGAAATTTTTGTGAAATCTTGGTGAAATCAAATCTTTATAATTAAACCTTTGTGAAATCACTGAAATCCTTGTGAAATCTGTTTAAATCTTTAAAATCTTCTGAAATATTTGGAAATCCTTGTGAAATCTTTTGAAAAATCTGAAATACTTTGAAATATTTGAAAATCTCTTGAAATCTTGGTGAAATCAAATATTTGGAATTAAAAATTTGTAAAATCATTGAAACCCTGTGAAATATTTTGAAAAATCTTTAAAATATTTGAAACCTTTGAAATATGTTGGAATCGTTTTAAATATTTATGAAATAATTATAATTTTTGTGAGATTTTTAAAATCTTTCAAATCTTTGTAAAATATTTCGAAATATTTTGAAATATTTTGATGTTTTGTGAAGATTTTGTGATATATTTTGAAATCTTTGTGAAATGAGATCTTTGTAAAATCATTGAAATCCTTGTGAAATATTTTGAAAAATCTTTTTAATCATTTGAAATCATAAAAACAATTGTTTTTAAATCTTTTAAATATGTTAGAATCTTTGAAATATTTGTGAAATCATTAAAATTTTTGCGAAAATCTTTTAAATCTTTGTAAAATCTTTGAAATCCTTGTGAAATATTTTTAAAAATCTTTGAAATCATAAAAATATTTGTTTTTAAATCTTTTAAATATGTTAGAATCTTTTAAATATTTGTGATATCATTGAAATTTTTGCGAAAATCTTTAAAATTCTTTCAAATATTTGTGAAATCTGAAATCTCTTATCTTTGTGAAATCTTGGTAAAGTGAAATATTCGTAAAATCTTTAAATAAATTTTCGAAATCTGTGTAATCTTTGATATATGTTGGAATCCTTGAAATATTTGTGAAATCGTTGAAATTTTTGTGAAATATTTGAAATTCTTTGAAACCTTGGCGAACTCAAATATTTGAAACGAAATATATGAAATATTTATGAAATAATTGAAATTTTTATCAAACCTTTGAAAGTGTTTCAAATCTTTGTGAAATCTTTTGAAATTTTTATGAAAACTTTGTAAAATCTTTGAAACCTCTGTGGAATTTTTGTGAATCTAAATCTTTGGAAAATCATTGAAATCCTTGTGAAATCTTTCTAAACTTTTGAAGTCTTCTGAGATGTTTTGAAATTGCTGTGAAATCTTCTGAAATCATTGCAATCTGGTTTACACTCGAAAGTCGAGTGGTCAACCGTGGACAATTTGAAATTATGTTAAATATTCTTTCATTACAAAAGATATGTAGCTCTTGTGAATTTTTATGTTACTTACGTTGTCTCTCTTTTCTTCAAAATTCTCCAAGCCCCGAGCGTCCATTTCATTAATGACACATCGCGACCCATCAGAAGTGGCTAGCCACAATTTGAAATGAACGATCCTGATTCCTCCTACCCAAGAATCCATACAAACTGCTATGTCTGTTGAAAATTCCTGAAAGAAACTTTCTATTACTGTCAATGTCAAATTTACTTGAGAGTCTTAAATTCGCTAATATTGTCAATTTGATTAGACCAGAGTGTTTATTAATTTGGAATCTAAACAATAAAATTGAATCGAACAGAAACTGAAAAATTTGAAACTATTAGAGCAATTGTAATTAATAATCGTGTTTTCTAAAATCTTTAATTATTCTAATAAAAGAATACTTCGCAGAGCAAATTTTCATTTGAATCCTTATCTAGGAAAAATAAATTATCAGGTTACAAATCCACGAGGAATTTACTTATTTACACAAGAAAGAACACAAAGGTTTCCATGGCTGCAGAGCAAAACAAAAACACGAAATCGTTCCAAAGTAAATCAAGACTAAACATATTTACAATAAGATAAATAAAAAAAGCATACCTCCAAGGGGACCAAGTCTTCGCTCTTGATGTTTGTAAGGACTTGTTTGGTACCAATGACTTGAACACATGCCGTCAGTTCAATATCTCTACAATAACCACGTTGTGTGTCCTTTCCTTTAATCATTCGTCGAACAACATCTCCTGGCATCAAAGTTCTGTCTGCGAGGTGAACCTAAACCCAACAATTATAACATTTTAACTCTCACGTCACTCTTGCACAACATGTGTTTTTCCACATATTGACATCAAAATTCACGTCACCCAGAAGCTTGTTGAATTTAAAAAATTATTTAATTTCGACAAAAATAAGCAACATCAAGTGACAACTTTGATTTTATCCCGTCTAGAATGGCTGAACTTTATTTCCTGATACTGCAATGCTGTTAAAAAATTAAAAAGTCTCGCCGAGCTATTGCAAAAAATAACGTCTCCGCGGACGAAACAGTCTATAGATTTTTCCGGTTAGGTCTTGCAGATGGGGAAAAAGTGGGGTTAGGTTTATAAAAAGAGACTTAAGGGAAAAAAGAGTGATAGATATAAAGAGTACCTTTTTAGAATTGACGAGTTCCTCGACGCCGGAGGGATGCCAGACCACGCGGATTTCGCCCTTTTTTTTCTTAGGGCTCTCCTCGTTGGCGGAACTGTCGTCAGAGAAATCCTGGTCGTCGTTTTCCATGATGATGCCGAACTCGACATTGCCCTTCTTGTCGACCCTGTAGACGACATCCTCGTAGAAATATTGGTCTTCGACGGTACTAACTACGTTCGTATTCGTAGCCATCTTTTTTCAATTCAGAATTCTAATCCTTCACGTCCAGCCGACGGATGTAGTACGAAGTGACAGATCCACGATACACCGCGCACTGCACTTGGCGCACTTCGCAAAATACGAATTGTCCGATTCTTCCCGACCCCGACCGCGACCGCGACCCCAAGACCCTATCCAACCCCGAACTCAAATTTCCGCCCCCTTCCACGATTGATTTTTCGATCGGATCACCGACCCGATCCACGATTTTTTCTACCAGCCTAAATTGTATCGGTCAGCTGTTTCCTGTTTTGTACCTGTGACGACAAACGCGAGATTGTCTTTTTTTTTAAATTATTTTACTAAAATTCCTATCAATTTTTAGATCCTTTATGTAGTGAAATTTATTCGGAAGTTTATTTTCCACGTTTACGTTGTGTTGAAGTGAAGTGTATTATTGATGTGAATTTAGGTCATTTGAGTGATTTTTTTTGTGTTTTGAGGTTAGGATTGTGAAGAAGTAGAATCGTTTGATTTATTTAGAATCAGTTAGAATAGATAGAATGTTCATTTAAGTGAGTAATTGCGAAAATTAGGAGATAAACACTTTTTTAAACTAGACATATAAATGTCCACAGGATAAATTTGGATTACCATCCGCTTATTTAATATAATTTAATAAATAAACAGGAAGAGCGCCTCAGACAGGAAGTGCTGTAAACACCAGAAATTTGTATTGTTTAATTTCTCGCGGTGTTGTCCGAGTGTTCTGATTGGTTATTGGCACGTGATGTTTTTTTTTTAATTAATTAAGTTTATTCAGGTGAATTTTTTGTCTCGAAAATTTTACAGAATATTGCAAAATTTATTCGCAGTTTTTTTTTAGAATAATAATTTTATATTCAAAAGAAAATAATAGACCAATTCCATTAAAAATAATGCGAAATTTCGAGAAAAGTCTAGGTCATGATTTATGGATATATTTATGTATGTATAATTCTATGGTGAAAATAAAGAAATCCGTATTTCACAGATTAATCCAATTTTCTTTGAATTTGTTTCAATCATTTGAAGAATACCTGCCAGTTTTCAAAAAATGGCAACGTTTTTTTTCAAACTGTTGTATTTTCTGGACGAGCGTAGATATTTAGGATGTTATTTTTTTAATAAAAAATGTCAAAAACACCACTTTTACAATTTTTTAATTTTTTTTTTGTATAGAAATAGCTGGCAATATATACTACATATTTCGAAACTTTTGTTCCTGATAAATTACTGCTTTATATTGAGAAAGTCTATTAAATTTACAAAAAACACCTCTTACTCTTTCGTGATAGCCTGCATCGTTTACGATAAAAAGTAAAAAAATTATATTTAAAAAAAGGTTCCTGGCCTCAAAAATGGTTTAGCCTACATAAAACTGATGAAATACCTTTTTTACATTAACAGAAACTTTTTAAAAATATTCGAAAAAATAAAAAGAGGAGTTTTCCTGATGATTGCTTCTTATATTTTGTTTACAGTTAATATTTATTTTTTTATTTTATTTTGGTTTAAAGTTTCTGCTTATGTAAGAAATACATCCTATCAGTTTTATAGGGGCTTAACGATTTTTGAGGAAAGGAAACAATTTTTTCTCTTCAAATACAATTTTTGCTTCCTCATAGAGGAAGCTTTGTAATGGTAACATTTTGCAAAATTTTTAAATTCATTTTATTAAAACTTCCTGAATTTAATAATGTCTAATACAATGTTCTGAGCAATTGTCCGGATGTGTGTGTGTGGATGTCATACTTTTTTATGAACACGATTACTTGAAAACGGTTGCAGATAAATTGATGAAATTAGGAAGGCTTATGTTCACCACTAATATCTTGAAACTGATCGAAGGATTTCGAAAAATATTAATTGGATTTTTTTTAGCACTTAATAATATTTTAAAAATCGTTTTTTTTATATAGTAAAAACGTTGTCATTAACATAATTCAAAGTTGATGCAAAAATATAAAAGATTTATTGGTTCGAGATGAATCGATTGACCTATAATATCAATACATTTTAGTAAAGAATAGGGAAGTTATGGTAATTTATATATTTTGAAAATCGGTTTTTTATAGTAAAACTGTTTTCATTAAGATAATTCAAAATTGATACAACAACATAAAAGATTCCTTGGGTCGAGATGAATCCATTGACCTATAATATTAATACATTTTATTGAAGTGTAAGGAAGTTATGGTCATTTATATTATATTAAAAATCAACTTTTATAGTAAAAATGTTCTCATTCTCATCATTTAAAGTTCATATGAGAATAGAAAAGATGTTTTGATTCGAGACGAATCGATTGACTTATAATATTCATACATTTTCTTGAACAGTAAGGAAGCTATGGCAATGCATAATATTTGAAAAAACGGTTTTTTATAGTGACATTTTTTTCATTAACATAATTCAAAATTGATTTTGAAACTGTTTTTTATTTAAAAAATTTAATAATTTTTGTTTAAAAATTCAACCTCTTGATTAAAAGTTAGTTTTTTAAATTGAAAACTTAACTCTTAACTTAAATTAACTTAGCATAAAGCTGGCAAAGGGATAAGGTGCGATAGAATTTCCCCCTTCCCTTTTCCAGCTCGACAAATTACCATTTTAAATAGAAAATTTGATTTGTCTGATTTTTCATTGTTTTTAAATGTTTTTTGTATTATTGTGTAATTTTGTATTTTTTTGTAAATTTTTATTCTTAAATTGATCAAAATGAAAACTTTAGTTTGTCTATTATTTAAAAAACGACAAATGCTTCCTCTATGAGGAAGCAAATACATTTTCTAACGGGAAGCAAAGTTCTCTTGAAATGAGCACCATATAAATATAAATACAAATAAAGTGCAAACACTCGAGATCGAATTCACAGCTAGTTTATTTTTTCTCGTAAACGATGCAAAATATCACAAAAGAGCAAGAGGACTTTTACAGGACGTTTCTATGATGTATATAAAATTTTATGTGCACATTCTTTAACTTTCATTGTTTCCGAGGAAAATGCAAAAATTCGATTTTTCCAAAATAATTTTTTTTTTTAATGTGAAGCATTGGTTTAACAAGAACGGACCTCACGAGATATACTACATATTTCTGAAATAAAAATGTTTAAAAGTTGGATTTTTGAGGAAATCTACTTTCAAAAATTTTAGAAAAACAGCCACCAACATTATCATTTTTCAATTGAAGTTCTTTTTTGAAACAAATCGAAAGATTCCACGTCGAGTAAAAAAATAAAATCCTAAATATCTACACTCGTTCGGAAAATAATGCATTTAGAAAAACTTTCTGTCAATTTTTGAGAATTCACAGGTAATCTTGGAATGTTTGTAACAAATCCATGTGCTCGAAATTCTGAACGTTCAAATGAGTGAAATTTGTAATAATTGCTTTATAAATTAGAAACAGTGCAAAAATAGTGGTTCAAAAAATTGAAAGTAATGCAATTATACAAGAAACTTATAATGCATGTTTTTATTTATAGTGGAAACAATATTTCTAGGTGAAATAGAATTGGGAAAACAAAGAGAATGTGTATTTTGTTCATTTGAACGATCAGAACATCCGTTAATACAAAGACAAAAAATTTGTTATTAAACTGAGAAATAAGTGTTCCTAAGCTGGACACCCTAAGCTGGACCTGTCTGCCTTATGAAATGGAATTTGTCTAATGTCAGCTGGGTTATTGCTTTGTTTATGAAATTGAAGTAAATAAATGCGTATGGTGACAAATTATTCAAGTCAAAAATTCATTCAAACTCAACAATTTTTATTGACAATCGACATACATATTCTTATCAATAAAATTGTACTCTATATATTGGATCTAAAAATTGTTTTACCTATAGGCTATTTTTTGTAAGTATTTGATTTTTTCTTAAAGCTCAAACAGCAAAGTGTGTTCGCTGAAATCCTTGTCCTAGGCTTTGTAAAATCGTTTGCACCTCGTCTTCTTTTTGATGAAAAAAGATATGAGCATCAAATTTTGTAGCTACACTGCAATTTGTTTCCCTGAAAAAAATAAAAAATTGAACAATATTCATTAAAAATTGTCTGTAATTTTTTTAGATGTATTCAAATCTTTAAAACTATTTTAAAATTTTGTGTAAAGACTGAATCCATTTGAAGTCAGGCAGGTTCTAGACTTGAAGTCGCAGAATCTCTCGGGGACGAAATATTTTGTTTTTAGAGGAAATTATGCGATATGTATTGTTCCGATTTGCAAAAGAAAAAATTCTAAGAAGTTATGCGTATTTGAATTTTGTGCTTTATTTTACAAAAAAAGAACAATTGTTTATTTCAGACCTCTAAATGTTGACCTAATTGAGATATTTGAGATTTTTTTTACAGATTCTGATCCCTTTCTTTTTAAATTTCAAGAAGAAGTAAAAAATTATATTTTTAGGGAAAAAATTCTCCCGACCTCAAAAATGGTTTAGCCTACATAAAGCTGATAGAGAGCCTTCCTTATATAAGCAGAAACTAAAAAATATTGAACAAAATAAAAAGGTAGGGTTTTCCAGAAAATATATTTTTTTTTCTTCGAATTTTGAAAATATGAAAAATATATTTTCTTGAAAACCCCACCTATTTAATTTTACCCCATATTTTTTTCTAGTTTCTACTTATGAAAAAAAATATCAATTAGGTCAAAACTTATAGAGTTTTAAAGACATTTTTTTTTGAAAAACAAAGTACAAAATTCAAATACGCATAACTTCTTAAAAAGTTTTTTTTTTCGCAAATCAGAAAAATACGTACCGCCTAATTTCCTCTAAAAAAGAACGTATTTCGTCCCCAAGAGATTCTGCGGTCTAACCTTTTTTATATCTTTTAAAGTTTTCAATTATAGTTTTTTGTGTAGAATTTATTTTTTTATAGTTAATTTTAGGTAATCTGTTGATTATAAAAAAATCTGATGATCTGATCTGACACGTGAAGAATTTTTCAATTAATTTTATCTTACCCTGCTATAAACGCAAAATAATTAGGAATGTTTGATGTACGCCCACAAGACGAAATTTCCATGTAACTTTGTTGAAATAATATCTGAAATATCAAAATAATTACAGAACCTGCAATTGTATCTTTTTTAAATAAACAAAATGAAGAAAAGTAAAAGAAAATTTTAATTAACAGAAATTACCGTTTCGTCGGAATCTAGGGTGACTTTGATTCCAATTTCAAGGCACTCAAATTTAACGGGAATTGATTTCCTTTCCATAGATTTCAATAGATTCCAAATTGCCCTCTCAATTTGCTTTACATCACCTTCAGTGCCTGTAGAAATCGAGCCACAATACTTTACAAAAAACCCAGAATGCGTTACCTTATTTTCAGTTTCATTGGATTGAGAATTTTTGTTATGCGATACTTCGGACTTGGGTGATGCTTTTAATAGATTTTTCATTTTGTCTATTCCGGAACTTCTTATCAATCCCACAATCGGTCCAAAGATATCATTTGAATTTTTGCTTCGATGCTGGAAAACATTATATTTAACTAATATTAAAAAATAATTTAACTTAGAAATAAATTAGAGAATTATTCTAAATAAATAAAATCATTTATGAATAAAGGTAAAATTACCTTAACGATATGTAAAGATAAAGGACGGCTAGAGGACTTTCTCATAATTTTTTTCAATCTTCCTCTGGTGTTAGAAGTTATAACATTTCCATTTATTTCGTCTAGAACGTCCCCAACTTCTATTTCTTCCTGACAATTTATAAACTTTTTTAATCAAATTGAATCTAATTTAAAAATAAGGTATATTTTTATTTGCTTTAATGAAATCCTTACATTTTCTTCAGCAACAGAATTTTCCTCGAGTTTAATAATTAAGGCCCTTCCTTTCGTAAAGCTACACAGAAAATCTTCATTAATCTTCATTGTATTCATATTTATGTTTCATTACTAGGAAAAAAAATTATTTTCGTGTTTCATTCACGGACCAAACCGACATTCCTAAAGATTTGCAAGGCACGAACTCGGCTGAAATGCATTCTGGTAACTGCCAAGTGTCATCCAAGAAGCTGGCATTTCTGAGATTCAATCTAAAGTAGATTTTACTGATTTGCAAAAGCACAGAGAAAAATATTTCGCCAAGGATTTCATCTCCCAGGATACTATTGTCTGAGTAATATTCCAGCGATGATAAATTGGGGGTTCTTATCTGCAATCAGAAAGAGCATTTTCGCGTATTAAAATTATATGGATGAAAAACTAATCAATATTCCTTCGTGACTTACGATATATTGTACTGGCACATGCAGGCACCTTCGAGTTAAACAGGTTCGTATCAATAATCGTAATCGACCGATAGGACTTTGTATCTTTAAATTCTCTCGGACGTTTTCTACTGCTGATGTAAATGCAAAAAGGGAGCTGGAATTATTATAAATAAAATAAATAAATTTATTATTTAAAAGTAATCCCTTGAAATACTTGAGTTCCTTATAATTAATTTTTAAAACTTTTGTACGATTATGGAGAGTTAAGATTTTTTTATTTGAAGCTAACGATTACTATAATTTGTTTAAAAATTTTATTATTAATTCAAACCTATCGTTTCTATCGGCGATTTCTTCTAACCAATACCAAGCTTCGGGTAATTTTGGAAACCCAAATGCATTTAGGCGGGACAAAACTCCTCTTTGAAAACATGCTTCTATACTTTTACAAAAGAAAGGTAAATCTTCATTTTCGTCTGCAATGTCTGTTCCACATTTGGTTAATTTGAGAGTCCAACCTGTAAGAACGATATTATTATTTGTTAGAAAAATGTTATTTTTAGAGAAATGCTTTTAAAAAATATGTTTACTCATATCTTTAGCACTTCAAATTTTTGTGAACACAGATTACACAATTGCAGGTGATTGTAATTAATGACAAGTAAAAATTATTCCACAATTTTAAATTAGAAGTCTGCGAAGTTCGGAAAATTTTAATTCTTATAAAAGCTCTTCAAATTAAACAATAATCAGTTGTTGTTTTTAATAGTGATGAACGAAAAATCGTATAGTATTTAAAATTGAATAATTTTAATTCAGGGTGAAGTTTTCAAGAATTATAATACCTAATTAAAATGGCACCAAAATAACGGAAAATTTGAGACAAATTATTGAATTTTCGGAAAAATTGATTTAATGTTGATGGAAAATTATTGAGTTTTCAAGTACATCTTTAAATAAAAAATCTTTTTTACGTGTTGGTAATTTTCTGATACTTTGAGCTAAAAAGTAGTTTAATTTAAAATTACTAATTTAGAATAAATGCATTCAAATTAAGAAAATTGGACATTAAGAATACAAAAAAAAAAGAGTTTCATTTTAAGCATTAAAAAAGATTTCAAATTGAAGGCATTCAAAATTAAACCATTTCGAATTAGAAGTGTTTAAATTAATAATTAATCATTTAAAACCTTTCAAACTCTTGAATAATAAAAAGTAAAAATATTGAAAGCTAACAGTTTTTCAGATTATAAACAAAGGGCACAATGTTAAAAGATTTTAAATTGTATAATTACGATTTCGAGCGTGTCAAATTAAAAATGTGTGGAATTAAAAAAAATGTAGAAAATGTATTTTGTAGCGTGCAAAATTGAAGAAACTTCAAAATGTAGTTTTTAATTATAGTGTTTGGAAATAAAAGTTTAAAGACTTTTAGGATGAAAAATTTTAATTTAAAGTTGTTGATTTAACATTTTGAAATTTTACGTGTTTTAGATTTAAAAAATCATTAATTTTTAGTTAAATTGAACCTTTCAAAACAGTGCGATTTCAAATTTCGACGTTGAGCTACTGGCAAAAAGGAAATGTGTAATGTAATCAGTGCAAAATTCTAGCCAATTTTAGCGTTTAAAACGGAAATGTTTTTATTTGAAACCTTTAAAATGATGATTTCAAAATTATTTAGAAGCCTCTAAATAAAATGTTTACAAATTAAATATATAGTTTCCTGTAGTACATATGTTCTAATTTTATATTTCGAATTTTAATTTAAATAATAGTAATAATTATTACTATAACTTAATATTATTTTAAAATTAATAACTTAATATTAATATTAATATAATTATTTAATTATTACTATTATTTCAATTCAACGTCGAAATATAAAATTAGAACATATGTACTACACGAGATATATATTTGATTTGTAAACATTTGCAAATCATTGTAAATAAAAAGTCATATTGGAATCTGACATTGTAGCTAACCTTTTATTAATTTAATTAGTTTTTAAAATGATCTTCAGAATTTTTAAAAACGACATGCAGTTTTAAACTTCAGGCGGGAAGTATATATTCATTTATATAAAACTCGTCTATACTAACCGGTGCTCGGTAAAATCAATAAACTGAAACCACAAAAAAGGAGAGAGCATTTCCCTGACGTTTTACTTTCTACATTCTGGTTAATATTCTACTCTATTTTCACAATCAAATATTAAAACTTAAAAAAAGAAAGAGTAGAAATTCTTAAATTGCCAAATGTTAAAAGGTAGGTAGTGAGTGAAATTTTTAGACTATATAACCTTTGAGAGTCACAGTGGTCTTTCTTTTTAAAAATATTTGTAGGAAAATACCTTTTAATTCCTTTATAACCGGATCCGTGACCGACATTACACATTTCTGTGTATTTTAACACTTTTAGTAGTTCCTGATCAACTGAATGAAGCTAGTTTTGTGGGATACACGACCACAACCATGTTTTTATCAACTTTTGAATAGTAGAACTGGTTGTCAAAATTATCTAATCGCGAGTCGGTACTGCAGTTTTTCAGTCGACACAGATTTACATGAGCTAAGTTTAGATATCTATTTGCAAGAAAAAGCAGAAGGTAAATGATTTTTTCTTGAATAAAATTTACATACATTAGATTTATATTTAAGTCATTTTAGCAGAATCGAAGAATTTTTTATTTTTATCAACGATATACAAAGTTGTGTATAAATTTTAAATACAATTTTAATTTATAGTTTTTAAATTATAATCCTTTTTTATCTGTTTTTAAGTTCATAAAGTGACTTATAATTTAAATCATTTTTTATTTTTAATACTGTACTGAAGCTAGGTATATGTTTTTGTTTTGAATCAAATTAAGAATATAATTTTATTGTCAAATTAAAATTTAAAATTTATTATTTTTAATTATTTCTTTTTGACCTTTTTTTAACGAAGATCAATATCCATTAAGTAAAAGTTCCAAATTTTTCGCTTTCATAATATTTACCAGTTTTTAATAACACTTTTTTGTGTCTTTAGAAATAAATCATTTTGAAACTATTAGGCGCTTAAACCATCGACGGATTAATTTAAAACACGAGGCCTTTAAAATTAAACTGTTCATTAAAATGGTTTGCAAACCATAGAATTCGAAATGAAGAGTTTTATTGTATACCTACGTGCTTCAAATAAAAAATGTTTAATTTAAAGCTTAACGGAACAATTTTAAATTTAAAGTATTAAAAAAAAGTAATAGCAAGTTTCAAGAATAATTAAATTAAAATCCTCTTCAAAAATTGAAAAATTAAATTTTTTATTTTTTAAAGAGAAGTACAAAATGCAACAATTTCAAATTTTATACCGTTCAAGATTCAAGAATTTATTTTTAAGTTTGGAAATCTTCGAAGTATACTATTCGTTCCATTTCGTTATTATTAATAGAACAAAATTATTTTATCTGCTGTCTCTATATTTAGACGAAATTAGATAATATCTGAAATAACATTAATGAATGGATCAAAATTATTTTCTCTGACTGCAGTAACGAAATGAAACAAAAGTTTCGGTTTGGTCTTTGTTTAAAAATAAATAGATCTAATTCTATAGAATTTTAGTTTTGAAACGTAAAGGGAATGAAGTTTTAATTAATTAAGTTAAATTAATTATGATCCTACTAATATTTGAATAAATTTATCAGTTTCAGGTTTTCAATCAGAATGAAGAAAGCCAAGTCCCCAAAACGAGCCGTCACTTTATACGCGCCTGTCTCCATTGATAAAAGTATTCAGTATCTCTAGTGTTTTGTGCGAGTTGCGATGCCGGTCTTCACTTTAAAATAATAAACTTGCCCTCCGGAACATCAGTTACTGATTCGATGTTCTCGGAGACCGGTTCAAAATCTCTTAGTTACAAAATATAATTATTGATTATATTTGATATTTTTAAGACAAAAAAGGAGAATAAAAATACCGATGGCTACTATTCTGCCCAGTTTGAACGATGTGCGTGTGGAGGCTTTGCAAATTTTTGCGGAGAAGTTTGGAGAGAATGCCAATATTTGCGTCTGCGCTCCTGGACGCGTTAATTTAATCGGCGAACATACTGATTATAATGATGGATTTGTTTTGCCAATGGTAAATATTTGAAATAAAAATTTTTTTTATTTAAAAAATTATACTATTTTTGATTTTAAGATTTTCTGTTTAAACTATTGCATTTAATTTAGGTATCAAAAGGTTGAATTATTAAAACCATTCGAATATTCTTGATATATAGAAAGTTTCAAAATTATCAACAAAATTAATTATTTATAATTATATTTTTATTGCAAACCTAAATTTTTAATTGTAAAATTACAATTTTTCAGAGCCATATATAATATAATTTAATAAGTAATGTTATATAAATTCGTATTTCTCATCAGCACCATTTTTTCTGATGAGTAATATGAGTTAGATAAATATTATCATGAAATCTAGAAAAAAGTGTTTTAGCAACAATCAAAAAAGTCATTATTACACAAACTGATTCGATATCACTTTCAAATGGTGTGATTGATAAGCTTTATGTGAAGAGAAGTAATTACAATTTTACGTAACGTACATGTAGTCAGTCTATAATTATATTTTGCATTTTGAAAACGACTTTTATGCTTAGAATAATATATAATCCATTTAAAAAATGACAATATTTCAACTTTATACAATCATTTTTATACAAATTTATTGTTTTTAGATTTTAGATTTGTATCACGAACAATTTTAAATTTTATCAAATCATTTTTGATCGAAATTTTTTTTAAATAATTGTAATATTCTTATTATAAAGTTTATCTCTTCTTTAAGGAAGTCTTTTAGTTTATGAGCGAGTATTTCAAATAAAATAAAAATTGATTTAAATGTTAATCTTCTTGAGCAAATTATAACATTTTTGTCCGAGTCACAATCTTGAATTGTGAATTAAAAATCTAAAATGGAATCAAACAAACATGCTACTGTCCAATTTGTTGCCCATAAAATTGATAAACTAATTTTTTTTAACCGTAAGTGAACTAAACTAAACCATAAGTTATACATTTTTTCAGGCATTACCCATGGTGACCGTAATTGCTGGAAAAGCAAATCAGAGCAGTGTATGCAAAATTATTTCCTTGAACGATGCAGTTGGTACTAGAAATTTAGTAGAATTCGACATCAGTAACAGACGTTCCTTAAAACCTGGAGAACCCAAATGGGCAAATTATGTCAAGGGCTGTGTTGCCAAATTTTCGTGTATGTCTCCTGATTTTACCTAATAATATTGATTTACTTGTAATAATACAAAATTTAAGAATTTTTAATTTCATTAAAAGCTTTGAGGGTAATTTACACTATTAATATTATATCTGATTTGTAAATTTATAAAGAATTGGTTTCAGTTTTTAATTTATTTTTATATGAACTATATTGGGACTGCTGAGACTACAGTCGAACTCGGATTCAACGTTCCCGGATTTACGGATTCCGAGAATTGTCGCCGCGCCGCGGGTAGTCTTGTCAGGAACTGCGCGGGGTGTATTTACCGCTTCCGAGAATTAACACCGCGCCGCGGGTAGGCTTGTCCGGAGCTGCGCGGGGTGTGCGGGGTTCACGAAGGCGTGACAAAACGTAGCTAAATCCGGTTTAGTTAGGGTAGGTCAG
>JAABKJ010005580.1:0-22897 GCA_011634705.1 Andricus grossulariae | reverse complement strand
TGGATTTTCTAAAATCCAACTAATTTATTCGAAAACCCATAAAATTTGGAAATCTTGTAAAATTTCCTGGAATTCGACAAAAGCTCTTAAAAATCCTTGAAAATCCCTTGAAATCCTTGTTATATCATTAATGTCCTGCTGGATACCTTTTTAAAATCCTTTGGATTTTCTAAAATCCAACTAATTTATTCGAAAACCCATAAAATTTGGAAATCTTGTAAAATTTCCTGGAATTCGAAAAAAGCTCTTTAAAATCCTTGGAAATCCCTTGAAATCATCTGAATATCATTGATGTCCGGCTGGATACCTTACTAAAATCCTTTTGATTTTCTGAAATCCTACGCAATTATTTAAAAACCGATAAAATTGGGAATTCTCGTATACTTTCCTGGAATTAAAAAGAAAATCTTTTTAAAATCCTTTGACATCCCTTGGAATCCTTAGAATATCATTGATGTCCTGATGGATACCGTTTCAAAATCCTTTTGATTTTCGGAATTCCTACAAAATTCTTTGAAAACCCATAAAATTTGGAAATTTTGCAAAGTTTCTTGAAATAAAAAAAAATCTCTCTAAAATCCTTTGAAATCCCTTAAAATCCTTCGAATATTATTGATTTTCTTCTAGATACCTTTGTAAAATCCTACGAAATTCTTTGAAAACCCATACAATTTGGAAAAATCGCAAAATTTCTTAGAATTTGAAAAAAAATCTCTTTAAAATCCTTAGAAATCCCTTGAAATTAATCAGATCCCGTAATACTAGTAAAATCCTTACAAATATCTTGAGGTTTCATTTCATTTTCCTTATTCCCTGAAATTGAAAATATTCTCTAAATCTTGTGAAATCCTTAGAATTCCCTTGAAATTTTATTTTAATTAATTTCGTAAAGTTTTCTCGAAATCCTGTGAGAATCCCTTAAAATACTCTAAATATCATTGATATCATAAATTTCATTTTAAAATCCTTTCAAATTTTCTGAAATCCTAGGAAATTCATGGAAAACCCTGAAAAATTATGACAATTTGTAAACTTCTTTGAGATTCAAAAAAACCTCAACTCATTGAAAATCCTTTGAAATCCCTTGAAATTGGTCAAAATCCCTTAATCCTCAATCCCTTTCAATCATTAAAATCTCATTTATATCCTGAATAGATTTTTAAAAGCTTATGACATTTTCTTAAATCCACTAAAATTCTTTGAAAACCATTGAAAATTTGAAAATTTCAGAAAATTCCTTGGAAAAAAATCTTGACTCTTAAAAATTATTTAAAATCCCTTAAAATTGATGAAATCCGTTATTGTTTTTTCAATTCTTTTGACATCCTTGATAGCTTTTCAATATCTTTTGCAATCCCTTGAAATAAAAAAAATTCTCTAAACCTTGTGAAATCTTGAATTTTTTTTTATTCCCCAAACAAATTTTGAAATCCCTTATAATTTTTTTCATTTCTTTGACATCCTAGATATTTTTTTATGATCCTTCGAAATTTTTTAAAATCCTACGCTATTGTTTGGAACCCCTTCAAAATGGCGAAATCTCGTAAAATTTCTTGGAATTAAAAAAAAATCAAAAACTCTTTAAGATCCCTTGAAATACCTTAAAATTGATAAAATCTCCTGAATCTTGTGAAATCATTAGAAATCCCTTGAAACATACAATTCTAACAAAATAGTTGGATTTTCAACCAAGAAGATTTTTTTAACAAATAGATGAATTTTTAACAAAATACATAAATTTCTAACCAAGTACTCGAATTTTCGACCAAAAAGATGAATTTTCTACTAAAAAAGATTAATTTTGAACAAATTATATGAATTTTCAACAAAATTTGTAAACTAGAAAGATGAAATTTTAACAAAAATGAAAAAAATAAATTTTTATGAAAAAAATTAATTTTTAATATAAAAAATAACAAATCATCTACAAAATAGTCGAATTTTCTACCAAATAATTAGATTTTCAACCCAAAAGATAAATTTTTAACCAAGAAGATTAATTTTCTACCAAAAAAGACGAATTTTTAACAAACTGCAGACATTTTGAGACAAATAGTTGAATTCCCAAATTAAAAAATGAATTTTTAACAAAAATAGAATAGATTTTCTATTTGAAAAAAATTATTCATTTTCAACGAAATAGTTGTTAAAAAAATCAAGTTTTATGATGAAAAAGATAACTTTCCAATAAAAAATGGAATAAGTAAATGTTGATTGGAAAACAATAAATTTTAATTTAAAAAAGCGAATTTTGCTCAAAACAGTTGAATTTTCTTCCAACTTCTTGAATTTTCAAATAAAAAATATGAATTTTCGACCAAACGGTTGAATTTTTAATTGAAAAAGAACAATTTTCAACGAAAAATGGAATAAATAAATGTTTATTGCAAAACCATAATTTTCAAACCAGAAAAGCGAATTTTTGACAAAGTAGTTGAATTTCCTACCAGCTTGTTGAATTTTCAAGCCAAAAATATGAATCTTCAACAAAAAAATTTGATTTTTCGAACAAATAGTTGAATTTTAAGTAAAAAAAAGACTTGAGCAGATTAGATAAAAAAAGTAATAAATCTGAACCAAGGCAAGCTCGTATAACGAGTCTAATTCATCAAAAGTGTCCAAATGATAAAATGATATAGGAGTTAGTCTATTCTGGTTCTGCATTGATCCGTATATAGAATGACTTGCTAATTCTTCCCACCATTTTTTTGTTCAATCCTGTTCCACTAAAACCTGTATATTACTAAAATAAAAGTGACACACAATAGCTTCGTTTCGACCAATACGAATATTGACTGTCATTCAGTTGTATATCAGTTTTAACATTGATCGTTATGCGTAGAAAAAAGCAAAAGGGTTCCTTTGGAAATCCAAAAGGGTTCCTTTGGAAACTCAAAAGTGTTCCTTTAGAAACCCAAAGGGCTCATTTGGAGACCCAAAAGGGTTCCTTAGGAAACCCAGAAGGGTTTCTTTGGAAACCCAGAAGGGTTTCTTTGGAAACCCAAAAGGGTTCCTTTGGACACTCAAAAGGGTTTCTTTGGAAACCCAAAAGGGTTCCTTAGGAGACCCAAAAGGGTTCATTAGGAAAAGCAAAAGGATTCCTTCAGAGACTCAAAAGGGTTCCGTAGGAAACCCAAAAGGGTTCCTTTGGAAACTCAAAAGGGTTCCTTTTAAAACTCAATAGGGTTCCTGTGGAGACCCAAAAGGGTTTCTTTGGAGACCCAAAAGTGTTCCTTTGTATGCCCAAAAGAGTTCCTTAGGAGACCCAAAAGGGTTCATTAGGAAACGCAAAAGGGTTCCTTTAGAGACTCAAAAGGGTTCCTTTGGAAACTCAAAAGGGTTCCTTTTAAAACTCAAGAGGGTTCCTTTGGAGACCCAAAAGTGTTCCTTTGTATGCCCAAAAGAGTTCCTTTGGAGACCGAAAAGGGTTCCTTAGGAAGACCAAATGGGTTCCTTTCGAAATCCAAAAGGGTTCTTCAGAAAACACAAAAGGGTTCCTTTGGGAACCCAAAAGGGTTCCTTTGGAAATTTTTTTCTTTTCTGAACATTTTTCTTGAACATTGTTTTTTGTTGTTGTTGAAAATTCATTTTTGTTTCTTGAAAATTAATTTTGTTTGACTGAAAATTAATTTCTAATTTGAAAATTTTATTATCCCATTTTTGGTAGAAAATGTATATTTTTTAAGTTAAAAATCATGCATTCTGTTGACAATTTGGCTTCTTTGGTGAAAAATTAATTTTCTTGTTTGCAAATTGATACTTTTGGTTAAAAAATTATTTTTTTAATGAAAATTTAAGATTTTCGTTGAATAATTAACTATTTACACAATAGCTTCATGTCGAACGATGCGAATATTGACTGTAATTCAGCTAAATATCAGTTTTTACATTGATCGTTATGCGTAGAAGAAACTAAAAGGGTTCCTTTGGGCACCCGAAAGCGTTCCTTTGGAAACTCAAAAGGGTTCCTTTGGAGACCGAAAAGGTTTCCTTTGGTGACCCAAAAGTGTTCCTTAGAAAATCTAGAAGGGTTCCTTTGGAAATCCAAAAGGGTTCCTTTGGAAATCCAAAAGGGTTACTTAGGAAACCCAAAAGGGTTTCTTTGGAATCTTTTTTCTATTGAAAATTCAACGTTTTTCTTGAAAATTGTTTTTTTTTGTTTTGTTTAAAATTCATTTCTTTTTTCTGAAAATTCATTTTGTTTGATTAAAACTTAATTTCTCATCTGAAAATTCAGTTATCCCATTTTTGATAGAAAATTTATATTTTTTAAGTTAAAATTCATGAATTCTGTTGAAAACTTGGCTTCTTTGGTAGAAAATTAAATTTTTTGTTTGCAAATTGATATTTTTGGTTAAAAAATCATTTTTTTAATGAAAATTTAAGATTTTCGTTGAATAATCAACTATTTACACAATAGCTTCATTTCGACCGATACGAATATTGACTGTCATTCAGTTAAATATCAGTTTTTACATTGATCGTTATGCGTAGAAAAAACTAAAAGGGTTCCTTTGGAGACCCAAAAGGTTTCCTTTGGTGACCCAAAAGGTTTCCTTTGGTGACCCAAAAGTGTTCTTTTGGAGAACCAAAAGTGTTCCTTTGGAGACCAAAAAGGGTTCCTTAGGAAACCTAGAAGGGTTCCTTTGGAAATCCAAAAGGGTTACTTAGGAAACCCAAAAGGGTTTCTTTGGAATTCTTTTTCTATTGAAAATTCAACGTTTTCCTTGAAAATTGTTTTTTAGTTTTTGTTAAAAATTCATTTTTTTTTTTTGAAAATTCATTTTGTTTGATTGAAAATTAATTTCTCATCTGAAAATTCAGTTATCCCATTTTTGGTAGAAAATGTATTTTTTTTTAAGTTAAAATTTCTCCATTCTGTTGAAAATTTGGCTCCTTTGGTAGAAATATAAATTTCTTGTTTGCGAATTGATATTCTGTGTTGAAACTTCGTCTTTTTTAATTGAAAATTCTTTGTTTGTTTTTCAATACTGTTCCACTAATACCTGTATATTACAGAAATAAAATTGAAACACAATAGCTTCATTTCGACCGATACGAATATTGACTGTCATTCAGTTGAATATCAGTTTTTACATTGATCGTTCTGCACAGAAAAAAACCAAAAGGGTTCCTTTGGAAACACAAAAGGGTTCCTTTGGAGACCTAAAAGTGTTCCTTTGGAATCCCAAAAGGGTTCCTCAGAAAACCCAAAAGGGGTAATTAGGAAATCCATAAGGGTTCCTCAGGAAACCCAAAAGGGTTCATTAGGAAACCCAAAAGGGTTCCTTTGGAAACCCCAAAGGATTCCTTAGGAACCCCAAAAACGTTCCTGTGGAAACCCAAAAGGGTTCCTTAGGAACCCCAAAAACGATAATTTGGAAACTCAAAAGAGTTCCTTTGGAAACCCAAAAAGTTCCTTTGGAAATTTGTTTCTATTGAAAATACAACATTTTTCTTGAAAATTGTTTTTTTGTTGTTGTCAAAATATTTTTGGGCGTTTTGAAAATCCAAGATTTTTGGATCAATAAAAAATTTGGAGGTATTCTAAAGGATTTCAAAGATTTCATGGTAGATCAAAAGATTTCAACGTATTTGGAATATTTAAGGGTATTTTGAAACTCCCAGATTTTTCAATAAATTTCAATAAATTGAAGGATCTTAAAGGATTTCAGAGAGTTTATGGTATTTTTAAAAATTCCGAAGAATTTCAAAGAGATTTCAAAAATGTCAAGGGATATCGAAAGATCTTAAAGTATTTGGAATTTTAAAAAATTTAAAGAGGTTTTAAAGATTTCAAGGGATATCAAAAGATTTCAAAGAATTTGAAATATTTGAGGGTGTCCTAAAAGTCCAATATTTTTCAATCGATTTCAATAATTTGAAGGTATTTTATTGGATTTCAAAGACACCATGGTAACATTGACGATTCCAAGCAATTTTAAAGAGATTCAAAAGATTTGAAGGGATATCAACAAATTTGAAAGAATTGTTTATAATATTGGATGCTAATTTTTGCTTCAGGGTCAAAATGAATAATTTAATTAATTTTTAATTTAACACACCATTTCGGCGCACAATGGGGGCCTTTTAGAGCCTAAGTTCTAAACGATGCCAACTTTTACTTAAGCCGCAACCATACTGAACCATCAGTTTTTTTCTGTGAGTCAGTGCCCACCATCCTAAGAAAGTAAAATACGTAATAGAAATAAAATATGCATATTCTTTCATTCTGATGAACTGATATGACTTTTAAAAGTCTTACCATTGATATAAATTGAATTCAATAAATTAGGTTCTGATCATTTATTGCATCAGAATTAGGCAAATCATCATTCATCACCAAAGATCATGCAATCCTCTCTTACGATTTTTCCAATACTCTCTGCTAAACCGTCCATCTTAAAATCATCTACTAAAGTGAAAAAAACATAAATCACTAAAAATCCTGGATTCTCCTCCTCCGATTCCTGGACCCTTCATTATATATAAAATCCGCTTCGTTTCTGCTTCGTTTCCGCTTGCATCGTTCCAAAAACCGAGTCCGCATTGCGATCGAGACAAGTACGTGAGTACTCAGTACTCGGGAGTGCATTTGAGACCATGCACCCTTTGCTGGGAGGGTGAGGAGAGGGTGGAAGAGGAGAGAAGAGGCGAGGGTGAGTCTGGGAGAGAGATCTTTCTCCCTCTGGTTCTGGTCGCTGGTATGGAGGAAGCGTTGCGCGCGGCTCCTCCTCAGAGGATCAATAGAGACACCGAGACGAGACCTCTTTACCTCTCCTCTTTACCTCACATACCACCCTCTTCCCCTGGAGCGACGAGTCGAAAAGCTCCTCCTGCCATCGCCACCCCCTGGAAATCACATCTTCTTCATGGCATTCGCCAGCATCCATTTCACCCTTCCTCTCGTTGCGATGATGCTGGTCCTTCAGAGACTTCCGGGTGTGGGTTAGAAAGAGAGGAAGAATCAGAGTAGATAGGAGGAACGGATTTGGTAAAAGATTTTGAAGATGGTGGGCTTGGATGCACTTTTTGAGGATGATGACTGGTAGAGAAGATGCATCATTCCTTTATGTTGGTTTTATATTAATGATGGGACAGGTGTGTTTTGTACCCTCATCAAGCATGATGCTACTGGTCCTTCAGAGGTTTTGGGTTGGAGGTAAAAAAATAGGAAGAATCAAAGATAGGAGGATGGGATTGGACAGAAAATGATAAAGATGGTAGGTTTGGATCCACTTTTCAAAGAGGGTAGGTGTGGGTCCACTTTGCAAAGATGGCAATTTTTATAGAAGATGCATCATTTATTTATGTTTGGTTTATATTAATTATAGGAAAGGTGTATTTTTTAGTCTTTTCAAGCATGATGCTGCTGGTCCTTCAGAGCTTTCGGGGTGGAGGTGAAAAACAAGGATGAATCACACAGATAGGAAGAAGGCATCAAGAAAGGAATTTGGTTAGAGGTGTTGAAGAAGGTGGGTTTGGATACACTTTTTGAGGATTAGAAGGTTTAGAAGACGCATCCTTTCTTCATTCTTGGTTTTATATTAATTATAGGAAAGGTGTATTTTCACTCTCATCAAGCATGATGCCGCTGGTCCCTCAGAGCTTTTGAAAGGGTGATAAAAAAGAGAAGAAGATTCACAATAGATCGGAGGAAGGGATTGTGTAGAAGATTTTAAAGATGTTGGGCTTGGATGCACTTTTTGAAGATGACAAGGCATAGAAGATAACTGATTTCTTTATTACCTTACCCTTATCTCCCTTCCCCACAATTCAACCTTTGCTTTCCTTCCCTTCTCCAACTTCTACCTTAATTGATTTCCTCTTCTCACTTTCTCAGTTAACACTCACCTTTTCCCATTTCCTCATTCCACATTTGCCTTTACTTTTACAATCCTAATTTTTCCGCCCTTCACCTACTTCCCCTCTCCTCATTTTCCCTCACTTCACCTGCTTCACCTACTTCTCTTTTCCTCACTTCCCCTCACTACTCCTACTCCACGTTATTTTACATCACCACTTCAACCCCAATTTACCCTCACTTCCCGTACTTCCACTTCCATCAGTTATCCTCATTTCCTCCCTTTCCTCTATTTCTCTACCCCATATTTTCCATAACTTTTCCTACCCCCCCCCTTATTTCATATCGCTTCTTCAACCCTTATTTATTGTCGCTTTCCCTATTCCCTCTTCCTCATTTCCCCGCACTTCCTCTACTTTCCTTCCCCTCATTTTTTTTTAATTTCTCTACTTCCTCTTATTACTCTTCCTCTTACTCTTCCTTCCCATTCTTTCGCCTCACTACCCCCCCCCCTGGAAGAAAGTAAGATGGACAGACACTCGACCGAAACTATATTTGTAGCCCAGGGCAACAAAGCTCTAAAAACTGTGAAGAAAACATCAGAAATTGAGGGTTATAATAAATATCTTGTTAAAATATATAAATTTAGACTTTTCCTTTCTTTTTATCTAAGATTCGACCTTATTTATAAACTTCATATAATTTCCCACCCCTCACTTCAATCTTCGCTCCACCCCTTCCCCATCTTCCACCTCCTCTGTTTCTCTTTCTCTCCGCTTCTGCAGCTAAAATTTTCCTTCCTCTACTTATCTTCCCCAGCCATAACTTCTCTTCTATACTCGCCCTCGTTCCTAATAATTTTCTCTTCTTGCTTAACCTACATTTAATTCATCTACTATCCCTCCCTTACTTCCCCTCACTTCCCACAAACATTCTCCTACTTGTTCTCCCCTCATTTCCTCTCATTTTTCTTACACCCTCTCCTAAAATTCTTACTACTTCCTTTCTCCTTCCTTCTCGTACATACCCTCCCCTCATTTACTATACTTCCGCTCCCATCTCCTAACCTAGTTGCCCTCCACTCATTTTTCTTATTTCCCTTATTTTGCTTTACTTTCTATACTTCTTATCTCGTCGTTTCCTTTTATTTTCCTTAAATCTCCTTAAAAAATTTGCCTACTTCCATACCCTTCCCTCCTCCTACGTACCATCCCCTCATTTTCTCTACTTCCTCATCCATCATCCCCACCTAAACTTTTCCCTACTTCGATACCCCTCCCGCTTCCTACTCACCCTCCTCTCATTTACTCTACTGCCACACCAATCTCTTCTCCTAGTTCACCTCCTCTCATTCCTCTTATTTCCCTTATTTCCCTCATTTTGCTTCACTTTTCATACTTCTGCACCCCTCATTTCGTTTCATTTTCCTTACGCCCCTCTTCTAAAATTCCTTACTTTCTTATCCCTTCCTCCTGCTACGTACCCTCCCCTAATTTACTCTACTTCCTATCACATCTCTTCTCCTAGTTGCCCTCCCCACATTTTCCCTATTTTCCTCAATTTGCTTCACTTTTTATACTTCTCCTACCCTCATTTCCGCCCATTTTCCTTACGCCCCTCCTAAATTGTCTTCTAATTCCTTCACTTCCCTCCTCCTACGTACGCCCCCCTCACTTACTCAATTCCTTTCCCATCTCTTTTGATAGTTGCCCTCACATAATTTTCTTTATCTCTCTCAAATTGCTTCACTTTCCATACTTCTCCTCCCATCAGTTCGTCTCGTTTTCCTTACGCCCCTCTCATGAAAGTTCCCCTACTTCCTTATTCCTCGCTTCTCTTACGTACCCTCCCCTAATTCACTCTACTTTCATACGAATCTCTTCTCCTAGTTGCGCTCCCCTCTATTTCCGTATTTTCCTCATGTTGCTTCACTTTCTACATTTCTATCCTTATTTCCTCCCATTTTCCTTACGCACCTCCTGAATTCCCTTCTCATTCCTTCACCTCCCTTCTCCTACGTACCCTCCCCTCATTCACTCTGCTTTCTCTCCCATTTCTTTTTTAGTTGCCCTCCCCTCATTTTCTCTATTTATCTTAGTTTGTTTCACTTTTCATACTTCTTTTCACCTCATTCCCTTTCATTTGCCTTACGCTTCCTCCCAAATTATCTTCTGATTTCTTCTCCCCTCTCTTCCTACGTACCCTCTCCCCATTTACTCTACTTTCTCACCCATATCTTCTCCTAGTTGCCCTCCCCTCATCTTTCCTATTTTCCTCATTTTTCTTCACTTTCTATACTTCTCCTCCCCTCATTTTCTCTCATTTTCCTTACGTCTACCCTTCTAAAATTCCCCCTACTTCCTTATCCCTCCCTCTTTATACACACCCTTTCCTAATTTACTTTGCTTTCTCTCCCATCTCTTCTGCTTCTTGCCCTCTTATCATTGTCTTTATTTCCCTTATTTTGCTTCATTTTCCATATTTCTCTTCCCCTCCTTTCTTCCATTTTCCTTACGCCCTCTCCCAAATTCCCTTCTGATTCCTTCTCCTCCCTCCTCGTACGTACCCTCTCTCCATTTACTCTACTTTCTCACCCATCTCTTCTCCTAGTTGCCCTCCCCTCATTTTTCCTATTTCAGTCATTTTGCTTTATTTTCCATACTTCTCCTCCCCTCGTTTCTTTTTATTTTTCTTACGTCTCCTTCGAAAATTCATCTACTTCCTTACCCCTCCCTTCTCCTACTCACCCTTCCCTCATTTACTCCGCTTTCTCTCCCATCTCTTCTTCTAGGTGCTCTCCCTTCATTTTATCTATTTCACTCATTTGGCTGCACTTTCCATACTTCTCTTTCCCTTATTCCCTTTCATTTTCCTCACGCCCCCTCCCAAATTCCCTTCCGGTCCCTTCTCGTTTCTCCTTCTACATACCCTCCCCTCATTTATTCTACTTCCTCACCCATATCTTCTCCTAGTTGCCCTCTCATCGTTTTCTTTAGTTCTCTCATTTTGCTCCACTTTCCATACTTCTCTCCCTCTCATTTTATCTCATTTTCCTCACGTACCCCTTTCTAAAATTTCCCCTGCTTCCTTATTCCATCTTCCTTCTGCGAACCCTCTCTTAATTTACTCTACTTTCTTACTCATCTCTTCTCCTAGTTGCGCTCCCCTCATTTTCCCTATTTTCCTCATGTTGCTTCAGTTTCTATACTTCTACCCTCATTTTCTCCCATTTTCCTTATGTCCCTTCTAAATTCCCTTCTAATTCCTTTACTTCCCTCCTCCTACGTACGCTCCCCTCATTTACTCAACTTCCTCTCCCATCATCTTCTCCTAGTTACCCTCCCATCATTTTCTTTCTTTCTCTCATTTTGCTTCACTTTCCATACTTCTCTTCCCCTCATTTTCTCTCATTTTCCTTACGTACCGCCTTTTAAAATTTCCCCTACTTCCTTATCCCTTCCTCCTCCTACGTACCCTTCCCTAATTTACTTTTCTTTCTCTCCCATCTCTTCTTCTAGTTGCCCTCCCCTCATTTTCCCTTTTTCCCTATTTCCCTCGGTTTGCTTCACTTTCCATACTTCTCTTCGCCTTATTTCTTTTCATTTTCCTTGCGTACCTCCTTCTAAAATTCCCTCTACTTCTTTATCCCTCTCTCCTCCTACGTACCCTCCCCTCATTTACTCAACTTCCTCTCCCATCATCTTCTCCTAGTTACCCTCCCATCATTTTCTTTATTTCTCTCATTTTGCTTCACTTTCCATACTTCTCTTCCCCTCATTTTCTTTCATTTTCCTTACGTACCACCTTATAAAATTTCCCCTACTTCCTTATCCCTTCCTCCTCCTACGTACCCTCCCCTCATTTACTCTACTTCCTCACCCATCTCTTCTCCTAGTTGCCCTCCCATCACTTCCCCTCACTTTCTCTCCTGGGAAAAAAGTATGACTGACGGTCGGACACTTGTCAGAAACTATAAGAGTTTCTGCGCGGGGCCACAATACCCTAAAAATGAATTAAATAAAAATGTCCCTGTGTACTACTTCCAGGAAAGCTTGAGCTACTCCTTCTGCTTTTTTTAGGCACGGAGTCTACTTTTTCTACTTTTTTGAAAAGTCAAAAAGTAGTGCGAGGCCTGTCAGAATGCTTCAGGCTATTAGGATAATAGATTATGAAGGATTCTTCTTGCACGTGCCCGAAAGTTGAAAACGGGTGGAAAAGAGGGAGATCAATTGTATGTGGAGCGTCGCTCTTTCTGCAGGTTTCAGCAAAGACTTTATAGAATCCGAGGAAAAATACGGAGGAGTGGGCTTAATGTTGCGTGGCCGGGATCCAAGGGCTGCTCAGAGTTCCGAGAGTCGAGAGAAATCAAGAGAATGGGGGTGTGGGTCGTGGAGTGAAAGTGGGTGGAGAGGAGAGGAGAGGAGGAAAAAAAAGATGAGGGCAAGAGAGAAATGAGAGTTGGCAGCGGTGGTCGCGAAGCAGCGGCAGAGGGTGTAATGTTGCGTGATGAGACGCCTCGCGGATTCATCGAGGAGAGGAAGAAAAATAAGAAAAAGGGAAAGGGGGAAAGAGGAGAGGGGAAGGAAATGCGAACTTTATTACGCCTCAAGACGAACGTTTTGGGGGAGGGAAAGAATTAATTAAGGGAAGAAATTGAGGAATTGACAATTTAGGATTTTGGGAGGAAGAAGCTTTTGTTTCGGTCATAAATAAAAATTGCATTTTATGACTCATTTTTGTTACTCACTTTCTTCAGTGACTTTTTTACCCCCTTTCTATCGGGCAGACGCCAGATGACGAAAATATTCAGCAGACCGCGACGATCCGTGTCGTGGCGAATGAAAAATACGTTTTCAGGAATTCTAAAGGTTGCACGTGATATCGATAAATTTCCTACAATTTTGCATTTTCGAGAAGGATAGAATTGATAATTTGAGAGTGATAACTGGATAAGGACCAATTTTTCGAAATTTTTTTTTGGGGGTCTCAAAGATTTTAATAGTTGCATTTTCAAACAAAAAAAACTAATTTTCAACAAACAATTAATGTAAAGTCAATCAGATTTATTCTTTAACAAGGTAAATTTACAATCTAAAATAGAATAGTTAAATTTTCACTTGAAAATGATAATTTTTAACGAAAAAAGAAGAATTTCTAACAAAATAGTTTAATTTTCCACTTAAATAGTTCAATTTTCAACTGAGAAAGACTAACTTCCACCCAAATTGAAAAAGTTAATTTTTCACTTCAAAAATGAATTTTCAACCAAAAAGATGAATTTCGAGAAAAGAAGATTATTAATTTAATTTATTAATTTTATACCGAAAAATACGAATTTTCAACCAAAATTGCATTTCTTGTAAACTATTTGTCGCCAAACTTTCCTGTCTTGACACACATAGAGTTTTTTGTTATTTCTCATGCTGACTAACTCTGTACTTTTTACTTTTATATTAGTAAAAAATAATTAATATAAATGAATAAAATAAAATAGTAGTAATAGTATTTTCGGCCCGATAAGTTGACTTTTCTACAAAAAAGTTTACTCTTAGTCAAGAGATGAATTTTCAACATAACAGTTGAATTTTCTTGAAAGAAAATTGTTATTGTACCAAAGGACGAATTTTCAACAAAATACATGCATGAAGTTTCAGCCAAATAGTTGAATTTTGAACTAAAATTATAAATCTTCACAAAAAAATGAGGTTCTTACCAATTTTTTCAATGCTAAGCCAAATAGTTGATTTAAAAAAAAAAGTTTAATTTTTAATAAAAAGTGGTTGAATTCAACAAAAAAAAAACGAATGTTAAACAAACTAATTTCATCAGAAAATATCACTGTTCAACAAAAAATGGAATAGTTTTCGTTTTCAGTGAAAAAAATTGATTTTCAACAACAAAAAAACAATCTTGAGCAAAATAGTTCAATTTTTAACCAGAAAGATAAATTTTCAAACTAAATGAAGAATCTTCAGCAAAAAAATGAATTTTCAAGAAAGAGTTCAACATTCAACCAAAAAGTAGAATATTACACTAAAAGTTATAGAAATTAATTATTATATTTTGTCATATTTCGTTATAACAAATTGTAATAAAATTGTAATAATATTTGTTATATCCTTGTTAAATATTTTTTATATTTTGTTGTAATAATAATAATAATAATAATGATCTTTTCTGATGGAATAAGTAATAATACATTTTTAACTTGTTAAATATTTGTTATATTTTGTGGTAATAATAATAATAAATCATTGTTGTAATCTTTTCTGATAGAATACGTAATAATTAGAATAATAATTGCTTAAAGAATCAATTTGGTTGATTTTAGTTAATTATTTAACTTACTTTAATTGAAAATTTGACTGAAAGTGGAAAATTGTTTACTTTTAATTTATTATAATAATTTAGTTTATAATAATTTTTCAATAAAGATTACAACTATTATTTATTATTATTATTATTACAATAAAATATAAATAGTATTTAACAAATATATAACAAATATTTGTTTATGATAACAATTTTCCACTTTCATTCAAATTTTCAATTAAAGTAAGTTAAATAATTAATTTAAATTAACCAAATTAATTGTTTAAACAACTGTTATAATTATCACTTATTCCATCAGAAAACATTACTGTTCAACCAAAAATGGAATAATTTTCGTTTTCAGTGAAAAAAATTAATTTTCGTCAAAACAAAACTATCTTTAGCAAAATAATTAAATTTTCAATCTTAATGAAGAATCTTAAAAAAAAAAATGAATTTACAAGAATGAGTTCAACATTCAACCAAAGAGTAGAATTTTCAAACCAAATTTTATTTTTCAACCAGGAAGATTAATTTTTTACAAAAATTGTAAATTATGAACAATATTTCTGAGATGAAAATTAAAATATTTTATTCGAAATCAATTTTTTTACTGAACATTTAATTATTCCATTTTTGGTTAAAAATTTAACTTTTTTAGTTGAAAATCCATCTATTTAGTTGAAAATTCATGTAATGTGTTAAAAATTCGTCTTTTCTATAAAATGATTCCTTTCGGTTAAAAATTTAACTAATTGTTTGAAAATTTATGTATTTTGTTGAAAATTCTTCTTTTTGGGTAGAAAATAAATTTTGGTTAAAAAAGTGACTGCATGAAAATTAATCTGTTTTAGTTGAGAATTCAAGTACTTTTAAACAAAATTCTTCTTTTTCGGTTAAATTCAACTGTTTTTGATTCAATATTAAAATCTTCATTGAAGTTATAAGTCCTAATTTTTTTTTTGCAATCTAATCTTTTTGTTAAAAATTGTATCACTTTATTGAAAATTCCTTTTTTCTTGTTGAAAATGATTTTTTTAACTAATAATTTAACTATCTGGTTAAAAATTCAACTGATCGGTTGAAAATTAATTTTTTTTGATAAGCATCAATATAGATGAAGATAGTCATTATCAATATTAATTGTTCAAGCAATCATTTTTGCTTAACTTAAATAATTATTAAGTCACTCCAAGTGAAAAATAGACAAATAGTTAAAAATTTCAGAAAAAACCGCAACTATTTAGCATTAATATAGAAGAAGATAGCTATAAACAATAATAATTTGTTTGAACAATTATTTTTGCTATATTAAATATTAAATCAATCAAAGTGAATAGTGAACGAAAAGTTGAAAATTTCAGAAGATATCACATTTCCTAGCATTATTCAAAGACCATATTATTAAAAATAATAAAAAATTGTTATAACAATTATGTTTCTTGTCACTAATGAACAGAAAGTGAAATTTTTCTGAAAAACCGCGACTTTCTATCACTATTCTAAGAGAAAATAGCTAAAAACAATAATAAATTGTTTAAACAATTTATTTAAACATCTAGTTATCAGTCTAAAGTAGTATTTGATGTACTAGAAACAATTTGCATTTTAAATACCGTAAAAGTCATGATTAGCGCCAAAAACTCGCAAAACACATTTTTCCACTTATGAGATTTTTTTGGGATCCTATAGAACAGACTTCATGGGGCTTGCGCCACCTTTAAATATCATTTTTTTCAGAACAAAAAAAGTGGATTTATTTTTTTGCTAATTCGAAAAAATTTCTTGGTAATCCCTGGTGATCGAAATCGGTTACAAATTAATCCGACTCAATCCGAACTTCCAATCCGTACCAAATTTTCAATCGGAATGAATCCCAACTCGGATTGACCTAAATATATTTTTAATCCGAATGAATCCAATTCAATTTGAACGCGGATTCATTCGGATTCATTGGGGGAAAAAATCGGTTTAGGTCAATCCGAGTTCGGATTGATTCGGATTCATTTGGATTGAAAATTTCGTTCGGATTTGTTCGGATTGAACCGGATTGACTCGGATTAATTTTTGACCGATGTGAATCGAACGAAATGTAGAACGTTTTTCGGATTGATTCGGGTTGGTTCGGATACAGATTCCGTAATAATTCGGAATGATTCGTGATGAATTCCTATCCGATACTTTCCCCAGGGATCTGCATGAAAATTCGAGAGAAAAAATTTACAATTCATTTTGGGACCACCCTAATGCACATTTACATGGGTAGGCAAAGTAAGATAACACAGGACGTGGTCGCCGAATTCAAATCCGTTGTCCGTTTGGTCCCATCAAGTCAGGGTCAAGGTCAATTCAAGGTCAAACCTACAAAATTCATCGCTAACCAATTAAGTCAGGATACCTATAGGTTTTCAGGGTCGCTGAATTCAAATCCGTTGTCCGTTTGGTTCAACCTTGAATTGACCTCGACCCTGACCTGATGAGCCCAAACGGACAACGAATTTGAATTCAGCGACCCCGAAAACCTATAGGTACTCTGACTTAATTGGTTAGCGCTGAATTTTGTAGGTTTGACCTTGAATTGACCTTGACCCTGACCTGATGGGATCAAACGGACAACGGATTCGAATTCAGATACCCCGAACACTTATAGGTATTCTGACCTATTGGGTTAGGGATCAATTTGGTAGGTTTGACCTTGAATTGACCTTGACTCTTACCCGATGGGACCAAACGGACAACGGATTCGAATTCAGCGACCCCGAAAACCTATATATGCCCTGACTGAATTGGTTAGCGATGAATTTTGCAAGTTTGACCTTGAACTGACCTTGACAACGGATTAGAATTCAGCGACCCCGTAATTTTAAGACCCACCTAGTCTGGTCCTTGTTGCGAGGGTTTAGATTTTCTGGCCCTGTGTAATTGGAATGATTCAATTTTCGGTAACAATTTGAACTGAACAACAACACGTTTGCTGTGAAATCCGGATAGGAGAAAGGAACCGGATGGAAGAGGAATAGCGAGATTGTGAGATGGGGGTGGGAAGTATATAGGCACAAGTTAGGGTCGGCTCGTGGCTGTGATTAATTTGAATCAGTGAATGGCTTGGAGGGTTTACCGAAGGCACAACCACGGTGGGCCACGCCACGGCCGTAATATGCTACGGTCGAGGAGCTAGCTCGAGTTAGATGTCAGAGAGCGGGTGGGAACTGGGTAGAAGGATACGTTATTCGTAAGGGATGAAAACATCCCCCGCGAAACCGCAGCGAAAGCCAACGGCAGCCACGAACAGCTAGTGAACACCCTCCTATGTTGAAATGTTCTAGGACGATGCGCAGGGAATCTGGTTGCAAGTTCCAACTCGAGGAGCTATGATGAGGGTGAGGGGTGAGGTCTTAAATCACTTTGCTGTACTCAAAACCGAGCATCTCCTCTACCCTGCTCTCCTCCAACCCCGCGCTCACCAACCACGCTCTCCTCCAACCCCGCTCTCCAACCGCTCTCTCCTTCACCCTGCTTTTACTAATTCTCTACCTGCGTTTAGGAGACTCGATTATAACATATAATCGCGACAATAACAGGGTCATAATTAAACCTATGCTTGCATGATTCCTGTTTCTGGCTTCTAATTCAACTAGAGGACAAATTGAGGAAGTTGTAGGTTATCTTGGATTTAGATTGGAATTTAGTTTTAATCAATATCATCTTAATATGCAACAAGGGTGATAACGAAATCAAGAGTATTTTAATCCGCTCGAGTGAATTAATGATTTTTGACGAAGGGGAAACAACTCCTAAAAATGCGGTCCAGCGGAGGTGGATTACTTCGGATTATTGTTATTTCTCATGCTGACTAACTCTGTACTTTTTCACTAATTACCCTATCTTCAGAAATAAAGGCACTTTATTTTCCAACATATTGTTATAATAAATAAAGTTTTATTGAAGTAGTTGAATATATAACTAAAAAGATCAATTTTCAACAAAATAGTTTAATTTTCAACTAAAAAAGATCATTTTAAACTAAAAATGAAATAGTTACGTTTTCATTTGAAAAAGGTAATTTTTTCACACAAAAAAAACCACGAATTTTTAAGAAAATACATGAATTTTCAACAAAACAGCTGAATTTTTTACTTAGAAAGATAAATTTACAATTCTAAATGAAATAATTAAATTTTTATTTGAAAAAATTTATTTTTAACAATATAGAAAAAAGAATTTCCAATAGAATACTTTAATTTTCATCCAATAAATAAATTTCCAACTAAAAAGGATATTTTTTTCAAACAAAAATTAATTTTCTATAAAAAAATGAATTTTAAACAAAATAGTTCATCTTTAACCAAATAGTTAAATTTTTAACTAAATAGATGAATTGTGAATTGAAAAATATAAATTTGCAATAAAAAATGGAATAGTTAAATTTTCACTCGAAAAAATTAATTTCCAAAAAAAACTAATTTTCAATAAAAAATGAATTTACAAGCAACAAGATTTATTTTGTAACAAGAAAAATTTACAATCTAAAATAGAATAGTTACATTTTCAGATAATAATTATAATTTTCAACAAAAATAAAAAAGAATTTTTTCAACAAAATAGTTCAATTTTAACCAAAGGGATTAATATTCAACTTAAAAAAAACGAATTTCCAACAAAATTAATTATCAACCAGACAAAAAAGTGATCAACAATATAGTTTAAACAAATTATTTGACCAGTAAAATCAACAAAATTTAACATCAGAAATTTACTAATTGACCTGGTCGACAACCTGACATCTATTGTCTCAATGTGGTTTCATTTTCAACAAAAGAAATCAATTTTCTACCAAAGTAGTTTAATTTTTATCCCAAGCAGACGAATTTTCAACAAAAAAGTTCAATCTTAATCATTTAATTTTTTAATTTTATACCGCAAAAGACGAGTTTTCAACCAAATCACATAAATTTCCAACTAAAAAATTAATTTTTGTACCCAGGTGAAGAGCCTCACAAAGTCATCATGTAAAGCTCCCCACCTGGGCCCATTAGTTTCAAGCTCTTTTGTTTTACGCTTCATTCACTCCACTGACACTCTACTTCATGCTTATCTTATAAACTATTTGTCGCCACACTTTCCTGTCTTGGCACACATAGCATTTCACTTTTGTTATTTCTCGCGCTGACTAACTCTGTACTTTTTGCCTTCTATAAAATGATTTTTCAAAATGAAAATGTAGCTAATCCATGTTTGGTTGAAAATTTATTTTCTTTAATGAAAAATTCAACTATTTTGTAGAACTTTCCTGTATTTTGTTGAAACTTTGTCTTTTGTGGTAGAATATTAATATTCTTGGTGACCAATTCACCTTTTTGAAAGAAAATTCATTTCATTGGTTAAATATTCACCTATTAGGTTAAAATTCCTATAAAATTAAAAATTTGAAATTATCCTTGTTGGTTGGAAATTCATTTCTTTGGCTGGAAATTAAATTTTTTAATTGAAAATTAACCATACAATTTTTTGTCGCAAATTTATCTTTCTTGACAGACATTTAATCTTCTTGGTTGGAAGTTCATCTTCTTGGTCGACAATTTTACTATTTCGTGGAAAATTCATCTATTTTGTTGAATATTTTTCTTCTTTTCGTATAAAATGAATCTTTTAGGTTGAAAATTCAATTATTAGGTTAAAAATTAATTTTTTTGGTTGGAAATTCATAATTTTAGTTGAAAATGAATTTCTTTGCTTGAAAATGAATTTTTTTACTGCAAATTTGGCTATTTCATTTTAGCTAGAAAATTTTTGGTTGAAAATTGATTTTTGAGATTGAAGATTCATCACTTTGGCCGAAATTGTTACTATTTTATTGAAAATTCTCTTTTTCTTGGTTGAAATTAAAAATTAATTATTTAATAATTAATAAATTAAATTGAAATATTTCAACTGAAGAATATTATTTAGATCATGACAAAAGATTGATATGAAAGTTTTATTTTTCAAAATTGTGCAGTAAAAGGTATGTAATCTTTATATAGAAGCTTATTCATTTCTGCTTTGAGAAAAAATATTTTCAAATTTTCATTCGAATGTATAGAGGACAAAACATTTTTTTAATAAATTCCTTAAAATTAAATAAGACATCTTCTGAAAAAAAATTTTTTGCTACACTTACACCTAACTTTTGGATTACTTTATTTGAGTAATTTGATTTTCAATTGAAATAGTAAAGAAAAATAGTATTTTCTTTAAACATCTCTTCAATTATAACTAAAAATAAGAATCTCGTTGACATCTGAAAAATATTATAAAAAATTGTTGAGCTGAAAGTTTCTAATTTACAAAAATCTCGGGACAGGTAGGGTACGTGGGTTAGCGTTCGCGGATGATAAGATTGTTATGGCAGAGTCAATCAAAGACAATAGTTTCGAGATAGTTTCGAGATATGACATTAGGGGTACGTGGGTTATCATTTGCAGATGACAAGGTTATTATGGCAGAGTCATTCAAAGACAATAGTTCTGAGATAGCTTCGAGATATGACAGTGAAGGTACGTGGGTTAGCATTCGCAGATGATGAGGTTGTTATGGAAAAGTCAATCAAAGACAATAGTTTCGAGATGGTTTCGAGATATGACAGTGAAGGTACGTGGGTTAGCATTAGCAAATGATAAGGTGGTTATAGCAGAGTCAATCAAAGACAATAGTTTCGAGATAGTTTCGGGATATTAAACGAAAATGGCGCTATGCGTTTTTTAATAATTGGATTCTACATACATGTAATTATCAAAAGAAAAAAAATGAAATCCAAAAAAATGTAACGATCGGTCTGAGCGTAACGACTGGTCGTAAAATTCCGAGCTGTTTTGGAAACAGTAGATTGAGTAGATCGATCCTCTGAAATTGGAGATGCCCTTTTTCTGTCTTTGGTGCTTCTGAGAAGGACGGACCCTGTGGTCCCGAAGATTTATTGCGACATAACAATTTGTAGAGTCAGCGTGTGACCTTTTACAGATTTTATTTCCCTCGTCTCAGTTTATATTATCCGAAAAGAGAAATTGTGTCGAAATTGCTTAAAACGTGAAATCCGCCGATGCGACGCGGCGCGTCGCGACGCGACGAAGCGAGTTGCCTCCCGGTTGAGCTTTAATGATTTACATACATACACAGTCGAAGGAGCTTTTACTGTTATGTATAAATTTCTCGAGTTGCTGCTCGTAACTCGTTATATAATTTAAGCTCGCAGTTTTGCGGAATACTAGAGTCAAAGAAAAAGCGCGAAACCGCGAAACTCGAGGAAGGAAGCTCGATTTGCTTGCGCGGAAAAAATAATCAAAAATGCATTAACGCTGAAAGCTGAGAGCGATTTCTTTTTTTATTTCAGCCTTAATGGATTCTCTATTTGAGGTTTAATCTCATTCAGATTTGTTGCAATTTTATACTGCTTATAGGAATTTTAGGAGGGAGAAACCTCTCATAAAAATGCGGTGCAGCGGAGGTGGATTACTTCGGATTATTGTTATTTCTCATGCTGACTAACTCTGTACTTTTTTTCACTAATTACCCTCTCTTTAGAAAAAAACTCGGTTTATTTTCCAACATATTGTTATGGATTTGACAGAAAAACCCATATGATTTGAGAAATGTGTATATGGTGTAGAGAAGTTTCCTTATTAGAGCGAGAAAATTTCAGTAAATTCAATATGAATGACACAATTTTTTCCACTTACTTAATATTCTTTAAAATTGGCAGATTATTTTTTCATTGGTAAAATATGACTCTCGGTATGTGTAATGGTCTGACAACGTACTTTTAATTTTTTTTTTCAATATTTAAAAAACGGAAAAAATACATTTTGAAGATATTTCCGGATTAACTATTCATCAAAGTAGAATTGAATGCTATTTGAATTTGATTCCAATTTTCTAAAATATTTCATTACACATTCATTACATTCATTACATTCATTACATTCATTCGCGTTTTCTAGATATATTTTTTACAGAAATATATTGAATTATTTGGTTTCTATATCAAAATGGTACTTTTACAATAAATAAAAAGTAACCATTTTCTATATTTTCATTGCATTATTTACATTTACATAATAATTTTGAAAACCAAAACTTAGCACAAACGGTTAATTTTTCCTATAATATTTTGGTTGAAATTTCATTTCTTTGGTTAAAAATTAGTTTTTTTATTAGAAATTAATTTTTTAAACTAAAAATTGAACTATTCCAAAGTTTGCCAAATTTTTTTTAATCACATTTAATCCTTTCGTTAAAAATTTATCTGTTTTGTTGAAAATTTGATTATTTTGTTGAAAATTTATTTTATTTGGTTAGAAACTTATACCTTTAACTAGAAATTACCCTATTCTATTTTTTTTTGAAAATTTATCTTTTTTAGTTGAAAATTAATATATTTTGTTGAAAATTTGTCTTTTATTTGGTATAAAATTAATTTTTTTATTATAAAATTCAAGTATTAGGTTGAGAATTTCATTAAAAATTAAAATATTTGGTTGAAAATTATTTTTTTTTTTTTAAAAAATTAATCTTTTTGGTTGAAATTTAATTTATTTGGTTGAAATTTTTTTTTTTTGTTATCGAACATTAATTCTCTTAACCAAAAATTTAACTATTCCATTTTTTCCGATTTTTTTATGATAAACATTTAATTTTTTTGGTTGAAAATTCAACTGTTAGTTGAAAATTTAACTATATTGTTAAAAATTTATTTTCTCTGGTTAGAAACTTATATCTCCAACTGAAAATTGAACTATTCTATTT
>JAABKJ010005579.1:0-22897 GCA_011634705.1 Andricus grossulariae | reverse complement strand
ACCGAGCAATTCACGCCTACCCCGAAAGGGAAACGGCTTAATGATATAATAATAATAATAATAATAATAATAATAATTAGTATTCAAAGACCAGAATCAGAATATTGTAACATTTTGAACATAGAATCTTTTATAAAGGGAATAACATTGATTTAAACTTATTATCCTTGACAGTTAGTTAAAGTGCCTCCTATAGAAATTCCCTGACTGTTGCAAGATTTTTTTCAAAATCCCAAACTTTTCCCTGACTTTCACTGACCAATAAAAATCCCTGACTTTTCCCTGATTTCCAGATTTTTCCTGACCTACAGCCACCCTGAAATACAGAAATAACTCGTTTATAATTAAACCCGACTTGTATGAAACACATTGTAGCTTTATTGGATAAAGGATTCAATGTTGATCAAAAACAAACACAGTTGCCAGAAGAGAGATTTGCAAGAAGGGATCTCAACGACGAAACTTGGAAGGTTGCCAACAATGCAACGCTTTCGGTGTACAGGTGACAGAACATTTTACTTGACGCCACGACGAACTAAAAGAGACTAATTAACCAGTGAAGACAATATTGTTTACTTTTCATATTAATAATTTATTGTTTGGATATATTTTATATGAAACCACTCATATTTTCTAAACTCTCTCGATAAGTGGTGTTAGACGTTAGAAATATTGAAACATTTTTTTAGAAATTTGAAATTTAACTCCAGATTAACCATTTTTTACAAGTAATCGCGTTCGGTATTGTTGCGGCTTGAGTAAAAGTTGGCATCATTTAGAACTGAGATTTCAATAGAACTCTTTTCGAGGGTTTCTTTTTTATTCGTTGATATCCGCTAGATGGCCAGTTACGGGTGTCGATCTGTATTATAGTGCTAATCGAGGCAGAAAATGAGTTCTGTACAAAAAGTCTCTATTAAAACTCATAATTTGGGTTCCTTTAGAAAAATGCATCATTTTGGGTTCCTTTTCAGCAAGCGAGGTTCCTCTTTGTTACAGCTCCCTTAGAGCCAAAAATCGGTTCTAATGGCCACCACAATTTTTTCTGTGCAGTGAAACATTAAAAAAAAATATTTCGCACTTCAAAAATATATTATCCTTTTTTTAGACTTCGATTTTCGACATTTTAACTAATAAATAATAAAAAATTCTACAGAAAAAGTGAAAATTCTACAGAAAATGTTGTTGACGTCAACGGATAAAAAAATGCAACATAAGTTTTCGACGTTTATGTAGAATCTCTATATAATCTAGTTTGCGATGCGCCAAAGAGCCTCGAGAAATGAGAAGGCATAATATCTTGGACTGCAAGCAGCAGCTCTCGTAAATTCAATTCTTTATAGTGTTGGCATCATTAAGAGCAGACCGTGTGCTTTAAGTTTAACTCGTTGATGCTTCGCGTCTGAGTCCCAATCTGCGAGCTGTGGGCTTTGATAAAGTTTACGGCGATTTACTTTCGTACGCGAAGCTATGAGGAAAAACAGTCGAATCGTTGCCAAAATTTACCCAGCTATAATATTCTAGAACATATTGGCGACACTGCGTCATTTTCGCCCTCCACAATGTTGCCTTTGTCAAGCGGAATCTTGTTTCTCGAGAGTACAAATTTAAAATTAATTTACCAATTTCTCAAGCATTTTCAACTCTAAAGCTTTCAAACTTGGCTGATACAATTCAGGAAATGTTCCAATTTTAACACTCTCGTTTGCACAAGGTTTCAATTTCAATTAAAGGGTGATTGTTCCAATTTTCAACTGTCTTTCTCATTCGAATGAAAAATGTAGAACATTTTTTGAGAAGCATAGCTGTGCAGCAGTTTAATTTCAGATAAAAGACGGGATTTATTCAGAAGAAAAAAACGATTACTTTGGACAAATAATTTTTGAAGATTAAGAAATAGCATATTTTCATATAAGAGGGAAAATGGGCGATTTGCTCACTGCGAGTGTGAAGGCCCAGCACGAACTCGAAGGCGAGACGAAACCGAGCCGAAAGGTGAGTGCAGTGCCTTCACACTCGTAGGGAGCACCCGCCCGTGAAGCCTCGTGGATCAAATAATATTTTTCATCACAAATTACAATACAAAACTTGAGATTGCCTACCATGATGTCACTAGTAGCAAAAGTGGTGAGCAAAATATTTTGGTAACTATAGAGAGCATTTTGCTCACCGGTGATAGCATTTTGCATGTATGTGTAAAGAAAAAATTATTCTTCTGAAACAATCGTTTTACGATCAAAATTTAAATTAATAAAGAATTTTAAAACTCAAACGTTAACATCTTTCAATGGGAATAAAATCTTCGAAAAATGAATTACATCCAAAACTTTTTATATCATGGATATCTCGTGAAAGTGAACAAAAGTGCATTCTAACAGTAGCGCCTTTTCTTTAACAAGTTTTCAAATCACTTTCGTGTTTAAAATTATTTTTTCAATTAGCTTTCAAAAATATGTTGAAAATTTCAGCACTTTCTACTGATAAAAATATATAAGAAAAAAATTAATGATCAAGGATGAAAAATAGATAAACAACACAATTAAAAATGCTCATATTTGAATTTTTTTCAAATATATTTTTCTTAGTAGATTGATTTTGATTCCTTATTCGCATCAATTTCTTGTAGTGTATTTTTCCTGTACCGAACCCTGAGTTTTTCAAAAAAAATTTCTAAGTAAGCTAGAAAGAAATAATTTGAAAACGACAAAAATGACTATTTAAAATAACTACATACTTTTTCTGTTTTGGTTTCCTCAGACGTTTAAATTTATTTCTAATGTATTTTGATCAGTTTAAAGCTCTCAAATGTTCGAAATTTTTTTTAATGGCAGCTAGAAATGTCAGCCGTTTTACGTATTTTAAAAGTATTAAAAATAAATCGAAATTCTTATTTATTTATCGGAAGCTTCACAGTGTTTCCCCTATTCCCCTCTTTTCATCTTTTTTCATTTTACACTTAAATACGAACTGAATTACATAATAGAACCCAAAAGAAAATCCATGCAGTTTTTTTTACTTAAAATAAAAATATCTTTTGGTCGAAATATCAACTATAACATTTTTTGTTAAGAATTCAACTGCTTTGTAGAAATTTTGTTTTTCTGGCTTGAAAATTCATCAATTTGCTTGAAATTTCTGTTCTTGACTAAAAAATATTTTTTTGTTAAGAATTCATTGATTTTTTATTTTTTCATTTATCCTTTGGGGTTAGTTTCTCGATTAAATCGTTAGCGATTTCTTCGCTGTCAAGGATGTCGTTCAAATCTACAAAATTAGTAAATAAAATGTTAAGGAAAAAATTTAATTTGGCATCATCAAAAAGAATCGAAGCATCAAAAAATTATTTATATTATTATTTAAAAATATATAACTTTAAAATTAAACATGAAAATTCTCGATTTTAGATGTTTAAGGGGCTTTTTTAAATAAAGGGGAAAAAGGGGGACAGGAAAGGGGGCGGGCAGTGATCCCTGTACTTTTAAAACGCGACTTCAGGATTCAGGTCGTCTCTGGCTATCGGAAGTATAAGGGTATTTTAGAGGTTGGAATCTATTTTATGTCTGCGGATTCGTGATTACGACTTGCAACCAGACAAAAGAAGAATGCGAACTTTTATGCCCTAAAACGAAAACTAATCCTTCCATGAGTTCGCTGCTTTCCGCAATAAAAGAGTCAGCACGATCCATTTTTATTACTTTTCCCTTAAACTAAAAGAATGTCTCCCTTTTCAGAAATATCTATTTATGATAATATCTATAAACAAAGAAAAGCAGTTCATTGAAAGTTCTATATTTTCTCAGTGAATGTATATTTTTCGCAAAATATGATACCTTGTGCTATTCTTTTGGACAAAGTTTAAATGCTACAAGATAATAAAATACTTTAAAAACAATGTTGCGATTCCTATAGAGAATTTTTTTACTGAAACGAGTCAATAATCTTAAAACGCCTGCTAAACACTCGAAGTGAATAAAATGAACGAGTAATAAAAACTCAACTTCTTTTAATGACACTCAAATTCGTAGGATATTTATTACAGAAGAAAACGAATTCTCTGAATAACGGACGCGGAGTTGTGTACAAAGAGCAACAAATATCTCGGGGGCGTTTCGATTTCGTCAGAGGTCGAATGAGCCTAAACGAGGATTCCAAGATTATTTTAAAAGGCAATCGCAATTCCGAAAAGGCACATAAAAACGACATAAAATATGATATAGTAGCGGGTGAGAAATCCGTATGTTCCTCTTCATCAGTCTTCATAACGCAACGAACATACGTGAGAATATCCCCCCCCCCCCCCGAAAAGTAACGTAGCCCAAAATTTTCTCAAAACAGAGGAAATAGGGTGATTTTCACGAAAATAGCAGAATAAGAGGGGAATAAATTCTTTCAAGTAAAATAAATCTAAATAGCCTATTCAATGCAATATGAAACTGTTTAAATTCCTAATATTTCTAGTCGAAATATATTGCATTTTCAACAAAATAGTTTAATTTTCAAGCAAAAGAGACAAATTTTCAACAAAATAGTTTATCTTCAACCAAAAACAGTTGCATTTTCAAAACAAAACGTTGAATTATTAACAAAAAAGTTCATTTTCAACCAAGATAGATGACTTTTCTATCCAAATACTGAATAAAATACACAAAATGCTTAACCAGTTGAATTAAATAAAAAAAAAGAATTTTAAACAAAATAAATGAATCCTCAATCGAATAGATCAATTTTCAATCGAGAAAGATGAATTTTAGATCAACTAGTTGAATTTTCAACTAAAAAAATATCTTCTGAACCAACAATGGAATCGTCAAATTTTCAGTTTAAAACAATAAATTTCAACCAACAAAAACGAGTTTCAACCAAAAAAAATGAATTTTTAACCAAATAGTTGAATTCTCAACCTTGAATTTTAAACAAACAAGATTAATTTTCTAACAAAAAAGGCGATTTTTCCAAAAAATACATAAATTTTCTACCAAATACTTGATTTTTCAACTTATAAAGGATACATTTTCAACAAAAAATGGACTTTAGCAAAGAAAACGAATTTTCAACAAAAAAGTTCAATTTTGAACCAAAGAGGTGAATCTTAATAGAAATGCATTTTTAAGAAAGTAGTTCAACTTTCAATCTTTGAAATCCTCTGACACCCTATAAAATCCGTAGAAATTCCTTAAAATCCCTAGAAATGTTCCTTTAAATTTCATTCCATTTCATTTACTCCTTAATGTTCACTATAGAAATTCTTTGAAATTCCCTCGGAAATTTCCTAAACTCCCTTCCAATCTTTGAAACCGTTTGATACCTTTTATCTCCTTTTGAAATCCCTTGATAAAAATCAGTTAAAATCCTTTAAAATCATTTGGAATCTCTTGAAATTTTTAGAAATTCCTTGAAATTATTAAAAAGTGTTTGAAAACCCTTTAAATCTTTTAAGATCTTTTGAAATTTCCGATTTTTGAGATGGAGGATATTTTATTATAGCCAATCCAGCGGAAAAATTTCAATAAGTAAAGTGAACAAATATATGTATTTTAGCGAGTAATTTGAGAAAATAGTAGCATTAGTGTCACTTTGTAAAAATATTTGCAAAATAGTTTCACCGTTAAAAAGAAGTATCAAAAACGTTAAAATGTTGATAGCGTCGTGTGTCTGAGGCACTATTTAGTCCAATACTTCTTCAAATACTTTTATTAATACTCACTACCAACACGTCATTTTCATAAGGGCTTAATTCAAGTGATTGGGAATTTACTTTTTGGTGACGGAACACATAAATTTCGATGTAACAGATTCGATTAGCTAATTAATTAATTAGCTCGAATAATTAGCTAATTAGTTAGAAATCGGGAAAAAACTTACCAGGGCTGAGTGGCCGGCGGACTTCGTTCAGGAGGACTTGCCGGTGTTTCTGGACTCGACGGAGCTGTGGCCCCTAGAAGGCGGGCACTTAGCGGATGCGAAAGAGGTCCCAGGTGGGCAGCTGTTGCTGGAGGTGCCATTCCAATAACTGGGGCCGCCCCGAAATACGTTGGGGCACCTACGGACCCTGCTGAACCCCCATAACCTGAGTAGTAATACGATCCTCCAAAATGGATCATCCTCGAAGCTTCCCACAAGGCCGCTCGGATCTCGCTATTTGCTGTTAAAACAAATTATTATTATTATTCATAATTTCATATTTTGGCTAAAAATAGGAACTAGCCCCAATCCAAAAACAAAATATATATTTAGAGGATTTCTGAGCTTGCATCCCTTAGCGCAGGAATGATGATTTTATAGTTGGGGACGTGGCCATCCATAACTTACGTAACAGCTTTGTCTTTTTTATCCGTATGCAACGGTAAAGATAAGCAATTTTATAATAAAAGATTGTAATAATCTAATAAATACTTCATATTGGTATAATTCGATTACTATATATATTTTTTAATCAGCCAGTAAAAAAATACCCACAAAAACCTAGTTTTTTTCATCATTTTTGAAATTACCAGTACCCGCAAAATCATTCAACATTTTTTTAATTTATCGAGTTGAGCTAAAATATTTGAAAAAATTACAAGGGATTTCAGAAGATTTCCAAATGTTCCGAAGAATTTTTAAAGAATTTCAATGGATTTCACGGGATTGTATAAGATTTTGAAGAATTTCAGGATATCATGGAGCTTCATCATTTCCAAGGATTTTCAACGTAAAAAATATTCATAAAAACAAAGTTTTTTCACAATTTTTGGGTAGTAAGGAACTAAATTTTATTTAATGAAATATGATTGAAAATATTTGGAAAAATTAGGTAACATATGCGGGGAGGGGCCACGTTACGTAATTTATGGGCAGCCCCTTACTTAAAGTCCAAATTGGCCCCGCTACCTTAGAAAATCATTAATAAAAAGTCTTTTCAACCCATCCTGAAATAAAAAATTGTTTGTAAATTAAAATGGATATTAAATGCGAGAATGTGAGCTGGTTACCTAGTAGTAAAATTAATTACGAAGCTAATATTCCTGCCTATCCACCCATCGTAATGACGGTTTTCTGGGAAGCAAGACGGGGATATGAAAAAATGGCAAGGGCCAACACGTGCAAGATCAGTGGAGCGATTCTCGAAACGATAAAATTTTGACGGATAATGGGCACCCACGATTTTAATTGCAAGCTTCTGAGAACTGACACGAAAGACCAATGGGAAGAAATTCAGAAAATCAAGATGGTCGACGAAAAAAGGCGGAGTTTTCCATCTCTGAGACCTTCAGCTGAATTGCTGTACATTGCACGAGAGTCACTTTTATTACTTAATTAGTGCATTTATTTTTTAACTACATCTCCCAAGTGCCTTATTAAAGTCGCCTTTTACCTGACCTCGAATCTCCAATCAAAATCACTCAGTATTATTCCAAACATAAAAGGGAATTTATTAATGTACCCATTTTTTATTTTATAGTGCGCTCGTAAAAGAAAGTGGACGTAATTACTTGAAATATAAAAGTCCAGAAGGATTACCTTAAATGAAAACTTTTTATGAATCGGTTTGTGTCGACCTAGAAAATACGCCAACAAAGTGGCCGAAAGCTTCATTTTCAAAAGTCCCTGATTTCGCTTGACTAATTTCTTATTTTTCTTGGCCATTAATATTTAAAGACCAAAACTCTAATCTTTTGACATTTTTGATAGGAACCTTTTATAAATGGAATAAAACAATTTGAATTTTTAATTTATTATTACCATGGCTTTCACAGCCTAATTTACTTGAAAATAATGAAAAAGTGACCTATTTAAACAAAACAAAAATGACAAAAAGTAAATAATGTACTTTTGAAATTATAAGAATTTAAAAGAATTCGATTCGTAAGATTTGAAAAGAATTCAACTGAACTGAAAGAAGTTCAAAAAATGCCAGAAATTTTAGTACAATTCCAGTAAATTTAGAGGAACTTAGGGAAAATGAGAAGAATTCGATGAAATTCATAAAAACTCTAGGTAAATTAAAAAAAATTCAGGTAAATTGAAAACAATTGAAAAATATGAAAAAATGCATGGGATTCATGAAGTTTGAAATCAGTTTATAAAAATTTAAAAAAAATGTGTTCAAACCCAACGAATTCCCTCAGTTCTTGTGACTTTTAAAATCCCATAAAATCATTGAATTCCTCGAAAATCTATTAAAATCCCTTGAAATCTTTATAAATATCTGTTGAAAATTCTTTTGAATTTTTCAAAATTCCCTCAAATATTTCATACCCTTCAGAATCCCTTGAAATTTGTTAAATCCAATAAAAAATTTTTTAAATCTTTTAAAATACCCTAAGATATATCAAATCCTTTTAAATCCCTTCAAATTATTGAAATCAATTTAAAAAAATTTGTAATCTTTTCAAATTCCCTAAAATATTTCGATTCCTTTGAAATCCAATTAAACGACTGAAATCAATTGAAAATTCCTTGGAATTTTTAAAAATATTTCAAATCCTTTAAAATGCCTTCAAAATTTTGTTAAAATCCCGTCATATTACTCAAATAACTTGAGTCTTTAAAAGCACTGAAAATAATTGAAATTCTTGGAAGTCTTATAAAATACCCTAAAATGTTTCGAAAACTTTTGAAATCTCTTGAAATCCCTTGAAACTTCAAGCTTTTGAAAATTCCTTGGAATTCTTAAAAATACACTAAAATCTTTAGAATCGTTCGGAATCATTTCAAATTATTGCAATACATACGAAAATTCTTTGGAATCTTTTAAAATATTTCAAAATCTTCCGACATCCTTTACAACTTTTTAAAGCTCTTGAAAATTGCTTTGAATTTTTAAAAATACCCGAAACTCTTTAAAATCCTTTGGAATTCCTTCAAATTACTGAAATATGTTACCAATTCCTTGGAATTTTTCTAAATGCCCTAAAATATTTCAAATCCTTTGAAAGTCCTTAAAACCTTGTAAGCCTCTTGAAAATTGCTTTCAATTTTTTAAAAATACCCTAAAATCTTCAAACTCTTTAAAACTTTTTAAAGCTCTTAAAAATGGCTTCGAATTTTAAAAAATATCCTAAAATCTTTCAAATCCGAATCCCTTCAAATTATTGAAATTTATTAAAAACTCGTTGGAATCTCTTGAATTACCCTACAATATTTTAAATACTTTGAAATCTTTTGAAATCCCTTTCAACTTTTTAAAGCTTTTGAAAATTGCTTTGAATTTTTAAAAATACCCTAAAATCTTTCAAATCATTTGGAATTTCTTCAAATTATTGAAGTCTATTAAACATTCCTTGGAATCTTTTAAAATATCCTAAAATATTTGAAATCTTTTAAAATATTTTGAAATACCTTAAAACTTTTTAAAGCACTTGAAAATTCCTTAGAAATTGTAAAAATACCCTACAATATTACAAATCTTTTGGAATCCCCTCAAATGATTGAAATCTATTAAAAGTTTATTGGGATCTTTTAAAATACCCTAAAATATTTAAAAAGAATTTCAGAAAATTTAGAAATAGGTATACACTTAATTCAATAGTGTGGCTACCCTACAGCAATTCCCTGAATTTTGAATTTTTTTTCCTCCAAATTTCCCTAATTTTTCCTTGACTTTCGGTGAACGCTTAAATTCCCTGACTTGTCCCTGATTTCCAGGTTTTCCCTGACCTTCGGCCACCCTGGACAAATATGATTTTTTCAGTTCTAATATTGTTTCGTAGATATGGCTGAAGTTTTCTGGTGGTCAGTTGGATTGATTCTGAAGTAATTAAGACATATTATGCTCTCACTGATTTTGATTATTATTATTATTATTATTGTTATTATACCATTAAGCCATTTCCCTTTCGGGGTAGGCGTGGTATAGATATTTTAGATTGATCTAAAATTCTCGTGTTATTTATTTAAATGACACGATGATGTAAAATATAAATTTTTGGGACAGTTTGAATGTTATTCTGCTTAAAATAATATGAAGATCCACTAAGGTTGTTATGATATCTTCATATCGAAATGAAACGGATTACCTTGATGTTCCAAAAATAAGTTTTAGGTAGAGATGGAGGACAAAGAAAAATAACAAACTTGGAAGCAGTGAGATAAAGTAGAGAATTTACAGAAAGCAGATGCACAGAATGAATTTAGTGGAAAACATTGAAACAGCGAGAATATTTCGTTAAAGAAAGGACACATAGTTTTCAGGTGTGCACCTGAAGTATATGGAATAGCAGTATATCAGCAAGAACGTTCAGAGACTGATGGTAAAAAAGAAAAAGAAAAAGCACATGATAGCGTTTACGTTCTTGAAAGAAGCAAGAAAAAATTCAAGGCGGAAGAAGATACTATGAAAATGAAGAATGAATTCGAAGGGAACCAAAAACTATTTTGAAAGTCGTTTATGAAAAAAAAACCTAGTACTACGCTTACTACAGGATTAATTGGGCTTGGGACTGAAAATTTTGATGTGATCGTATGGAATATGGATTATCCGTAACCGACTTTGAAAATAATTTTTTGTTCCCTTCGAAGTCATTCTTCATTTCCATTGTTCTTTTTATGTTCTTTTTACCATGCATCTCTGAACATTCTTTCTGACACTACTGTTCCATATACTCCTTCCATATACATATACTGATAGTCTCGGGGAAGAAAATATTTTATGAAATACTGATGAAGGAGAGGTATTAACCAAATTTATTTGAAAATCGGCTCAAATAAAACTTGAAGAAATCTCATTGCATTTTCCGTCACCAAAGAGTCTTCCAAGAGAGAATTCATTTGGGAACCAAAGAAGATACGAATCAAGCACAGAGTGCTTGAATGCCGTGCACAAAAATGCGCTGACTCGTAAATTATATTTTAACGGTGTTGCCCTGCGTGCTTGTCTGCCGGTTAGGCTCAGAGACTGAGTTCTTCTTTCTTCTGAAGCTCTTGGTATTCGCTTCTGCATGGTCGACGAATCCTCTTTTCTGCCTGCAAGAGGCTGCCAAACCACTAATTAATATATTCCACCCCAGATCTCTCTTTTTATAGCTCTCTTTATATGTTCCTTTCTACCCCCCCCCCTCTCAACACCCCTCAACACCCCTTTCAATCTCTTTATTCGTACTTGTTGCAATCGTTTTGTCAAAAGCAGACTTCTCAGCCCAAAATGCTCTCAAAACAGGGGAAATAGGGTTGGTTTTCAAGAAAAAACAGGAACAATAAGGGGATAAATTCTTGTAAATAAAATTAATGCAGATATCATATTTAAATTCCTAAGAATTTAAGTCGAAATATAATGCATTGCCAACGCAATAGTTGAATAGTTGAACAATTAGTTATTATGTTTCGGTCGATTTTTGTTCAAAAAAGGTGTTTTTTTCCACTATGGCCGATTGTCCCTACTACCTACCATCCTACCTATCATTATTACCCACCGTGTAATAAAGAAAATCATTGTAACTATACAGTGTGAATAATTCAGTAGCTTATGGAATTGCTATTCTTATTTTTACACTTTGAAAATCAATTTTTCTTCAGCATGTGTATATAACCCCTAGTAGTTTCTGCAGAGTTTAGAGGGTAGTTTCTACCTATTAATCATGCATTTATTATTAATACCGTTCATGGCGAGCACTTGGTGCTTGTGCCTAAGGTAGGCAACCCCAGAAATAGTGACTTGCAGCTGCGAGTGCCCGACTTATACTTTAATTGCCTAAACTTCCGGTCCCCTTCCGAGCACGTAGGTGACGTCACTTCCACTTTCCTTGCTGCGCAACAATGCACAATATAGCTCTAAATAAAGAATTGAGTATGTTTCACAGGTAAACGACTTTATTGCCAATTGGAATTATTGGCGATCACAATTCCGCGACCAAATTATAAATCGACCAACTCACATAAGTCCGGACATTCAGGACCATAAATTCTCCAGGTTTATGTCCGTATCCGACGTATGTGCTTTGGATGCGGAAAGACGAAAATCGGCAAAATCGAACTGATTGGGGTAACAGGTATAATTATTGCTATTTTCAGTCTATGGTTTTAACTGGTAAAAATCCTGGGTTTGATAAAATAATTTATAATTTTAATTCATCATAAATAATAGGGGTGGCTTGAAAAAGATAAATGTAAATTTTCATTTTGAGTCTCATTAGTCTCTGGATGTGATGGTTAAATTTTAAATAAATAGATCAATATCTAGATCTGACTTTAGGCAAATAGTTGATTTACTGCATATAAAAACGTAGTTTGTATCAGATTTTTTATCAAGTATACGCCCCCTTTAATTTTGGGTTTTTTAATTTTTTCCAAATCGTTATATATTTTTCAAGGTGCCTAATGATCAGGCAATGTAAAATTCCCGCTTTTTCCCCCGACCTCATTTTCTTCCCACAGTAATTTAAAGATGTCTTTTTGTGACTTGTCTCGAACCAACGTATCGAAATGGGAATTTTAAGTTCCTTTCACAATTAAATGGAGCGAAATAATAGCTCGAAAGTATTTTTTTTTTAATTAAAAATATTATGCAACTCTTTGTGTATCAATATTTTTGTCTGTCGGGTCCGGTGTTTTTCGGGACGCATCGTACCTTTGACAAGAGATTTTCTCGGAGACGGTTGATTCTTTCAGAATCTTCCTTTCATATGGTTTGATGGAGCTAAGTAATAGTTCGAAAGTAGTTTTTTGTTTCAAAAAGAAAAATCAAATGCATTATATTAAAGTTTGACAGTTTTTTGTATCTCCTATAAAATCTGAGTCTTAGCACTAATGCCCTTATGTCCCGAAACCCTTCAATTATTTATTTACACGTGCCAAACTTATCCTTAATCACAGACTAAAGTGATCAATATTAATCGAAACTACGCTGCTGATCACAACACACAAAATGCCCAAGTATCAAAATGAGCTAGAAAATCGCATCAAAACGTTGCACAATGAATACTCACTGTGTTACATAATGTAGTTTGTAACGTTTTGATACCGAGGGTTTTTATGTGAAGTATGAAAGAAGCTGTTTATCGATGATTGCTTAACTTTTTTAATGGTTAATTAGACGAGAATTAAAATCTTGTCTCTTTAATAGGTTGAAAGCTATCGGAATTACTTATAGAATGGACCAGGATAAAGTCATTTTGTTAATTTTTTAACAAGATGTTGCAATTATAAAATGCAAAAGTGCACAAGTGCACTTATAATCTTAAACATTAGGACACTACTGCTGGCCAGCTGGAACATCAGGACAATACGCAATAAGCGGAATTACGTCTCTGTGCAAAGAATTTCAAAATTTCGATGCTTTGTTACGATTTTTGGCACGCTTTATACCGCCTTTATTTTTGACTGCCGTTTAACAAAACCAAATAATGTTACTTTGTACGTTTGCGTCTTTTGACGTTAGCTTTCTTCTAAAATTTTAGTCCAGGCAAAGTGGATAGGTCAAAGCGAATATCAGGTGCCCATTTTGCCCGGTTTTTCAGAATTTTCTTCATTTTCGCAGATAGTGTATAACTATGTTCAGAAAAGCAATCAAGTGGCATAATCGGAAAATAGTATGACAAATGCGACGGATGAGGTGCAAAAAGCAAACTTCATTAGCTAATTGGCGATGAAAATATTGTATTCTTTTCACTACTTCCTACAGACCCATCAAATCTGTAAAAACAGAGAAGGAACAACAAGAAGACTTTTGCGATGACTAAAATTTTGATTTGATCCCTTATCCTTTTTGCTCTCCTGTTTTATATAACCTCCTCCTTGGTTTCGTATAACTTTCATTAACATATTCGCTTTTCCCGGGCTTCACGTGATATCTGAAGTGTTAAATTAAGTTTAGATTTAGTTTAATGAGAGCTATAGGAAGAGCTCAGAATTTGGGTATTGCAGAAGAAGTTGATTGAATAGAATTGTATTTTTTCTTGGCCTTCAGATTTTCTTTTTCAACAATGCTGCAAGAATGCAAAGAGACCTCTGACCGCCAGTGTAAGACGAAACATAAAAAGACATAGTAAAATGATATGACACAAAGAGAAAAGGGATGGATAAAAAGAATGGTCAATCGAGGAAGCATTTACGTTGCAGTGCACGATTCAAAACTATGATATTATTTGAAAGTCTTTGAAAGTTGGGCGTTTCGAACGGGCAGTTTTACGACAAGCACAGCCATCGTGTGCACAATGCCAGAGGGCGGTTTTACATATCGTAAAGAGCGTGTACGAGCTAAGGAGCACGTATAAATCGGCCTGCCTGCTGTTATGTCTCCCGCGTGTGCGCGAGGGCAGTTCACCATTTTATGCTTACAGAATACAGTCTCTTTAAATTCTTGTTGAATCAAGCTGACTCTTGGATGGGTGCACCCTTCAGGAATCAGAATCATGCAAAAAGTAACATATCATCTACAAAATTGCAAATATTTTAATCGCTTCATTGCAGATGATTCGTTGAGAGAAGAGCCAAGAAAGCATTTAGTATTTTGTTTGTGGGCATCTGTCTAGAACCTTTCACTTTTATGTCCCTTAAAGATATTTAAGTAATTTTGATAAATTAAAAACAAATTTTTGTTCCGCGGTATCTATTATAGTATAAGTATACTGTAAAAATAATTATAAATAGATTGACACTCCATATCAAAAGTAATTGAAGTTTGAATGTTCGAATTTTAATGAAATCAGCATGTCTGGATCCATATTTTCTTATTATTTTTATGCTAAAAAGCGATGGCGATATAACATGAAATTATAAAACACACTGTTCTTTTAAAGCTAATTGAACTAGAATCATGTTAATTCAAGAATATCTGTATTTTTTTCATTCAAAACAAAGTTGTATGCTTCCAAATTATGTCCGTCGATTTTGAAATTTCTACCGTTATAGTTATATTTACGGAGTTTATTTTGGGAACAAAGTTAGCATACGATGAAAAAAACGATTGAAAGTTCTTATTTGGCCTTCTCTGACTGTGCTTCCCGAAAAAAAACGTATTTACTAATTTACAACAAATATATTTTTTTATATCAGTCTACCGTTATGAAAATTAAAAAGAAATTCAAATTTATTCAACGTAACGTGGAGTTGTTAATACAGAAATCTCGAATGATATCACAGAAAAAAGAAGTCACTTTCTTGGTTATAAATTCAAATTGTTAGTCCCTGTACAAATAAATTGACAACTTTTTTATTGTAACTTTTTAATTTAATCAAATATGCTTTGACTGAAAAATCAGTCATTTCTATTGCCAAAACAGTCGTTTTAAGAGATAAATCAGTCAAGATTGCTGATTGAATCGAACAGTCCTTTTAAATTACTGATTTTTGGTCAATGGAAGTGACTGAATTGTCTGCTATACAGCTATAATACTAAAATGGTACAATTATTTCTTAGTTAAAATTCTTAATTATATTTTTACTTTTCAATAAATGATTACAATTATCCACAAATTACTGGTTAAAAAATGAAAGTTACGGATTAGATCAATAAAAATCACTGATTACGTAATTTAAAATAACTGTTTTAATCAATGATAGTTACCGTTTAGATCATTCAACATTAATGATTCTGTTTTTATCTGTTTGATTGCATGCGGCTATTTTTTTATTTAAAATTAAAATCTTGTTTGTTTAGAACATTAACTATTACTCTTTTTGTTGGGAATATATATTTTTTTATCGAAAATTCCACTGCTTGGTTGACAGTTGAAATACTTTGTTAAAAATTATTTTTGTTTTGTTAAAATTCATAATTTTATTTGAAAATTGATCTCTTTGGTTGAGAAGTTAACTTTTTTGTTGAAAATTCAAATTTTTTGGTTTAAAATCATTTCATTATTTTAAAATCATCATTCTTTAGATTAAGAGTCATTATTTTAGTTGAAACCTTATCTAATTGGTTAACAATTTGAACTATTATGTTCAAAAATCGTTGTTTTTTTATTGAAAATTAATTTTTTAACTGAAAATTTAATTTGTCCACTTTTTGTTGAAAATTGATACTTTTAAATTGAAAACCTTACTACTTGATTTCGTGTATTTTGTTACAAATTTGCCTTTATTCCAAAAAAATCTATTTGATTGGAAATTCATCTTTTTGGTTAAATTCAACTACGTTTTATTTAAAATTACGTTTTTCTTTGATTGAAATATCAACTGTTTTTAATTTAAAATTAAAATATTTTTTGGTTGAAATATCAACTATTACATTTTTTGTTGAGAATATATATTTTCTATTGAAAATTCCACTAATTGGTTAATAGTTGCACTATTTTGTTAAAAATTCATTTTTTTAATGAAAATTTAACAATTTGATTAAAAATTCATGTTTTTTTCTGTAGATGAAAATTAATTTTTTCACTGAAAGTGTAAGGATTCCATTTGTGGTTTAATCCGCTTTGCGCAACATTATTTGTTTCGACTAGTTTGTTGAAAGTTGATCTGCTTTGTTTTAAATCATTCCTTTTGTTATTGATTAAAAATTTTAGCTAAAAATTCATCTGTTTGGTCGAAAGTTAATATTTTTTTAGTTGAAAATTCAAGTTTTCGTTGAAAATCGAACTGCTTTGGTAACAATTCATTTTTTTATTAAAGATTCATCATTTTAGTTGAAAATTGATCTCTTTGGTTAAAAATTGATCTTTTTTGGTAGAAACTTCAACTGTTTGATTGAAAATTCATGTATTCTGTTCAAAATTTATCTTTTTAGTAGAAATCTAAACTTCTTGGCTGAAAGTGGAACTTCTTTGTGAAAAAAAACATTATTTCGGTTAATCAGTCATTATTTTAGAAGAAAATTCATCTGCATGGTTGGAAATGTATTAATTTGGTGAACTATTTTTTTTTAATTCGATTTGTTGGTTGAAGATTCATCAGTTTAGTTGATAGTTGAGGTTTTTTAGTTGAAAATTGAATAGATCATATCATTTAAATCGACTGATTTTATCAGTGAGTCAAATTGACTGATTTCATCAGTGAGTCAAATTGACTGATTTGAAAAGTCACTTTTAACTGATTCATCAGTCCTGGAATTCAAATTTCGTAAATATTTCAAAATTTACTTCGAGTCAGGCACTTTTCACGGATTCAAATTTAGCATGCACATTGATTGCCTCAAAGTAAGAATCTATTGAATTAGGAAAGAAATGATTTGATAGAAGTTTTATATAAGTAATTATAACTTTGATTAATTATTAGTATACTGCACGATAAATAAATAAAAATGTATTGGACTATTAAGGTTGAGAATACGTACTTTTCTCATTTCAGAGTCAAAAATCCTACTTTACTGATAGTTGCGAGTATCAAGATCATTTTAAACGAAAAATTGTACCTTGCCACGTGCAAGCGATAACATAATCTTTGAATGCATTCGCGATCTTTTCTTGCAAAAGAGAGAATCAGTAAGGAGTCTCGCATTTTATAACAAAACTTGTCAGGATTAAACAAAATTTTTAACCAAGAACTAATATGTCAACAAATTTAAGAATTTTTGTTCTTAGAGTTTAATTTTGGACGTTAAAGAAGAATTTAAGTTTGAATCCGATTTGATTTTCATTTCTTCACGTGCATTTAATCTTCCATAAAGTAAAATATGCACGTATAAACGCTATTCCGAAACTAATGAAAGATATTACATAATTGAAAAAAATGTAATTCAGATCAGTCCCAGAGGCTCGCATAATGAATCTAGATAACCGTCAATTAGAGTATTGTTTTAATTGCTTTTGTTTAATCTAAGTCTGAATGCATTTGTTTTCTTTTAGAGTTACTGAATTATATATTAATCTATGTCTGTATTGATTTCTTGTCATTTTCATACTTCCAGTCCTTATACATAATCCAATACATAATCAATAATACGCATTTCAGAAATAGCTGCAGCAAATAAATAAATAATCATAATTACCACCTGCTTTCGCAGACTTCATTTTCTAAATTGAGCAATAATTAGTGTCTCAATTGCGAGTTTTGCCTCTCCAACTAATTGTATTAAACCAGAACTAAATGATGCAGGAGATTTTAGTTAAACTATATAATCTATTTTCTGCGGAAAAAATCATTTAAAATTCGATGTGAAATTAAATGTATTTTCTTTCAATCTTTGTAATCATTGAAACTGGTTTAAATTAAACTAGTTTGAATGAAATAAGTAACTTTTATCGAAAACAGCTTAACCAATTTTAGTGAACAAAATATATATTCTAATGACCAATTAGAAAATTTTCCAGAAGAATTACAAAACCTTACCGACAAAAAAACAGATGAAAACAAATTTTGGAATTTTTTTAACCCTATGATTTGGGAGCAGAAAAATGTTAGATTTAGGAATTTAAAGATGTTTGTGCAAAAATATGAAAGGGGTGACTTCAACATATTACATACGTTTGTTTCCGAATTTGAAACAACTTGTTTGCATCTGTCTTTTTTTGTCAGAAATTTGTAATTTTTTTCTGGTTAATTGTTCTAATAGTCTTTTGAAAACGAATATATATTTAAGTAATTAATTTTGATTAATGAGTCGTCAAAGATTAAATTTATTAGATGTTAACCTATAATTCTTTAAGAAACACCAAATAAATTTAGTTCTTTCATTGCTTATTTACTAAATCCTTCAGTTTTTATCATCAGTTTCTTTTTCCCCTAAAGAAGCCCAACTATGTTCTTGTGACCAATCAATGTGTTTTTTGATATTATTCTTAACTTCTCAAATACAAATTATCAACTAATTTTAACGTTCAACTAACAATGGTCATTTGAATCTTCAATTCTATTAGCCATCTTTGTATTTTAGAATTTAATTTGAAAGACATTTGGCCCACCGATTCACAAGTGTTTCCAATATATGTAAATAGAAAAAATTACTAATTAGGTGACAAACCCCAAATGTAGTTTGTTTCATTTTATTTAAGCTCATCAGTCAGAGACCAATTACAAAGTTTGTATAATCTAAGTATACTTACATGCATATAGTGGATCTTTTATTAGGGTTCCGTTTGTGAGCCAAATTCCAGTACCGCAAAACAAAAATTTGGTTCTCCACTACGCGTAAAATGCTCAGTAACTAAGTTAGGCTTAAGAAAAGGGGATACTTTCTGCTGAATTTCAGGCAGTCTATTATTCCTGAGATTATTTTAAACAAAAATGTAATATCACTATAGATGCACCTGTTTTTAGCGTAGATAGATCAAATCTACTCCTTATAATGGTCATATCATGATCAGGTGGCAGATAGTTTTGTTTTGCACGGCAGTAAAGTAGTTTCTACAATTTGTCAAACTCGGTAAATTTTTTAAGTAACCAATTACTGAACCGATTAACCTATATCAGATGGTGATATTTAGAATTTCACTGTAGACGACAATATTGTATGATTTGAAAGAGAAAAATGATCATCACATAATGTCGAACTCTGTACCAAGCCCTAGTAGGTAATTTTTTTCGCGCCAGATACGTGGTTGGTCAATAGCAAGCTGTGCGTATTAGTGTATTATGTAGTTGTCATAATGTATGTTACGTTTTTACGCAAGGTACGTAGTCCGCGAGGGACGTCACGTCATCCGCGGCATTCGCTATCACAGTAACATTGTAGCTGCTAATGTCAAGGAAAACTAAGTCGCACTTCCAACACATATATACACACAATTCAACACTGACTCGCGACTAGTATGCGTGCCACGTGTCGTGCTGCATATAGCTGCATCCTTTTTCTTCTCGCAACACTGGCAATGGATCTCTTTATCCGGCGATTATGCAAGAACGCGAGATATAAGGTAAAGAACCCAGTAGCCGGACACATTAAAACTTAAGAAACATAAGTACTCATTTGTGAAGAAATTTTAATAATTTGATAAAACTATTGATTTTAATACAAAGGTTGAACACTTTTGAATTGATTTAAAAAGAAATCATATTTTTTAGAAACATTAAGATATCTAAAAAAACATATTTTATTGATGACCAGAATCGGGACAATAACGAATACTTACCTTTTCAATACTAATAAAAATATGAATTCAAATTTTTGAGTCCAGAAATTAAATAAATTAAATTGAAAGGTAATACTACAAAATAAATTAGTTATTTTCTGTAGTATATTAAATTAGAACTGTATTTTCATTTTATTAATTATATAATATAATGAAAATACTTTTCCGATCTAATTGTGTTACAAAATAACTTTTTTTTACTATAAAAGAAACAGACAATATACTCTTATATTATTAATGTTTTTATTTATACATTTTTGAATATTGCAAAACATAAACTTATAACAAGTACTATAAACAAAATAATTTATATTTAAATGCAACTAATAAAATTAAACTATAGTTTATGGTAGAATCTTTCAAGACAAATAAAACTTTTAGAGTCTAAGAGATACTTCAAACAGAATAAATTAATATTCCTAAAAATCTCAGATATGAGAAATTAATAATTTTAGTTTTATGCTTTAATAAAAAAAAAGTTGGATTCACTTACCCAACAAGCAATAGATTGTTAGAGGTTAACTTGACATCGACATGAATTATCACCGCTACATAGACTTTGGCAGTACTACTTAATAAAACTTTACACAATTTATAGTTTGTTTTGTTAATTATACTATTCACGATGTAGTGGGATTAATAACATTGCACTTTTTACACTTAAAATCTATGCAAGGCAGTTACGTACCGCTAAAGGCTTACATGTTTACGCGAGTCAGAATAAAGGCAGTTGTTTTCGGACAACTATAGCGCTACGTTGTCCAACTACTGCGTACTATTCACAAAATTAAGTGGTAATTCACGACACATAATTATAAAATTCTCAAACATTATTTTTACCAGACTACCCTCTAATTCTACTGAAAAATATTCCAACTATCATAGAAATAATATTTATAATATTTTAGTGCCTAATTTTATTTATTCAACGTTAGCTAATTCAGTACTGATGTTAAGAATTCACACCAGATCTCGAGAAAAATGGTTATAAGCTGGCTGTTCTTGAAAGGTGATTTAGAATATTTTATTTTCAATTGTTAAAATTCTGGAGTTTTAAATACTTGATACTATTAAGTAGTCAAAAATTTCAAGAGTAATTGATAATTTTTATTTTTACTCTTCATGAAAATTTATGAAAAATCATTATTAGTAACGCTGCATGTTCGAATATTGGTCTTATTTTCAACTGTGTCCGGCTACTGGATTCTTTACCTTACTGCCAACTTTTGTAGCCAGATTGCATGCTCTTCCAACTCTCAACGTCCCTTCACTTGTTCTGTTTCTTCGAACCTCTGGATTATTATCCGGCTTCTTATAGTATATTTACCTGCACGAAATCTGCAACATATATCCTTGCTTCGCAAAATGACGCCGAGCTTCTCCTTTTCTCATATAATAAGTGATACCATTTTTTAAAACGTACGCAATTTTCTTTTGCTTCTAGTTTTCATCCGTTCATTTGATCATGTATCAAGTTGCAAGAACCTGTTCTTCAAGATCTTTAGTCTTCAAACTATAAACACATTTTTAAATCGGATGAATTTAAATCTCCTCATTTCTTCACTTTGTACTCAATTACAAGTTTCATGTGATAGTTTGCCATTTAAATTTTCTATCTAAAGAACGATCGACAACGATCTTTACGACTACTTTTTTCGACGTAAAAGTTTAATTGCGAGACGTACAGTAACACCCACCTTATGAACGAAATGAGACATTAAGAGAATGCAAATTGAAGGAAATAAAAGATCTTCTCGTTCCTAGACGAAGGAATTTTAACTCTGACTAGAATATGCAAGCAAAATCGGGCAATATTCTCAATGAAGTTTAGAGTTTTACATTTGGCAAAACTTTTCAAAATAATGGAACAGAATTCAGAAAATATGGACATAGAATGAAATGAAGAAGAACAAGAAGGTCGTAAAAGAACATTGGAAGCTTCGAGCTCATCAAAGTAATGATTTTACTTGCATGTTAAATCAATTGAAAAAATAAATTAACTTTACAAAACTAAACCCTTAATTTATAACATATTAGGTTTGAACATTGTAAAAGAAGTAAGACTGAGAGAGCAGAAAAACTAAAAAATATATTTGAATATGGTATTGATGCTCAAAAAGAAAAATATGAGAAATGTAAATTGTGCAAAAAATCGAAGGATGAGGAACGAACAATCAAAATGAAATATTCGAATACTAACGGTTTAATGAGATATTTGAAAAGTTATCATAAAGAAGTGCACAATAATATTTATAGACCAATATCGTCATCATCAAAATCCAAAAAATCGAAGGTTTATTGCTTTATTTTTTCATAGACAATTTCTTATTTTTAATAAAAAATACAAATACGTCACATAAAATTGTTGAAAGCACTTCAATATAATTGTTACACTATTAATTTCTTTCATGAAATATAAATACATTTAACGTTTTTTAATTTTCCTGGTCTCATCTTAAAGATAAATTTCCAATAAAATTCAGCAGAATCCGAAAAAAGTTGGAATATCTGAATTACGTCATAAACCATAGAAATTTATTTTAAAAATGCTGTTTTTTAATAGACGTCTAAGCTAAAATATACGTAACTTCGTTTTTTTTATTTCTCAAATCGGAAAAATACGTGTCGCTTAATTTCTTCTAAAAAACAACATATTTCGTCGCTGAGAGATTTTGCAACTTGAAATATAGAACCTATATGATTTGAAATGGATTTGCTCGTGAATATTTTGCCTTTTTTCCTTATCTCTAATTTGGAATAACAAATTTTTGTAATTAAAAAGGCATGAAATTAAAAAAAAAATACTGAAAATTAACAAGAAGAATATCTTAAGTTAATTTGAATAATTATATAAGATAATTAATTTTATAAATATTTGCGAAAAAATTCTGACTCGATAATATATTTATCTCGCGCTTCGCGCTCGATGATGTGTTTACCTCGCGCTACGCGCTCGGTCTTTGTATTTC